>JAUTBS010383943.1:0-17523 GCA_032361285.1 Aequorea victoria | reverse complement strand
TATCATGCTTAATTATGGTGAATGTTACTAAGTGTGATGGGTTGAGTATCCATCCTCAGGTTCCGTGCCCGGTGCTCGGGACGGGGCTTGACATCTTACATATATTCTTATCCTACATTGATATGAGTAAGATGGCTCGCCCGAAATGTGATATGAGTTCTAGATATGCATCTACGGAGGATGCACAAAGGGAGCATACTCTTGGCACTACTCCAATAGTTACAAAAATTCCAGTAACCCCAGTGGCTCAAGCAGCTCCAATTGCTCTGGTAGCACCAGATATTCCAGAAGCCCCAGTTGCTCTAGTGGCCGAGGGAGCTCTTCAGGCTCTCCAAGCCTTAGTGAGCATGATTAGTAGGCAACAATCCCAACCAAGGGTGGTTAGTGCAGATAAAGCTATGAGCTTGGATAAAGGCTCAGTGTTTGAGAAATTCTTGAAAGCACATCCTCCGACCATTAAGGGGTCAACCAATCCTAATGATGCTAAAACATGGAATCTACGTATCGAGAAGATTTTTGAACGGTTGGGTTGCACAAAAGAACATAAGGTGTCTTTGGCAACTTACGTATTGGAAGGACAGACTAAACATTGGTGGCATATTGTGAAGCGCCAATATGAAATAAGGGAACATGAGCTTGTTTGAACAAAATTCCTGGCATTGTTCGACGATAAATATTACCCGGTGGCTATCAAGAAGCAGAAACAAGTATAATTTCTTATGCTGGAACAAAAGGCAATGTCAGTGGTGGAATACGAGGCCAAGTTTGCTGAGTTATCCAGTTTCGTACCATAATATGTCCTGAAGAGGAAGACAAAGTAGTATTGTTTGAAAGGGGTCTACGCCCGACTATTCATAGTAGAGTCTCGCTATTCGAGGAAATGTATTTGTTAGAGCTGGTGACCAAGGATCTTTCGGCAAAAAAGAGTTTGGATAATGCGCAGAAAAGTAGAGAGCTACAACTTAAGAGGTTTAGAGACTCAAAGCCAACAGGGAATAATTTTAGAGGCGATAATCCTGCCAAGAAGGTTTATAACCAGCTACGGACTCAGATTAGTAGAGATATGAGATAACAAACTTGGAATCTGTGTAACCTATGTGGGCAAGTCCATTCTCGTGGACATTATTGTGATGGTACGATAAATACGTGTTTGAGTTGCGATAAGACAGGACACATGTCCATTTATTACAAAAATAAGGGAACAGGAGAACAATGAACTCAACAGTCACTTCAGAATCAAAGGCTGCTTGCACATAACGGTGGACTAACTCAAGGTCAATATGCTCACCGAGGAGATCGGAGACAGCCCACTTACAATAGGGTACAAGGTCAAGGTGCAGTCACCCAGCGACGTGTTTTTGCTCTTACTCGCGAGGAGGCAGAAGCTTCACCATCTGTGGTGTAGGGTACCATTATTATATCATCTATTCCTACTAGAGCTCTTATTGATTCAAGTTCTATGTAATTTTTTGCTTCACCTGAGTTCTTGCATCATTTATCTGCTATTGTAGAACCTTTAGATGTATGTCTCCATGTGTCCACTCCTGTTGGGAACACAGTATTACTACATGAGATATGTCATTTTGGGGTAGTAGAGTTGGATGATAAGATGTTGTTAGTAGATCTTATATCCTTAGCCCTTCATGGCTTTGATGTTATCTTGGGCATGGATTACCTCTTTAAATATCATGCAACAGTTGATTGCTATTACAAGTCAGTAGTTTTCAACATACCCGGGCAACCTAAGTTCTTTTTTCAGGGAGATATGAGGTTAGCTGCTCTTCATGTAAATCGAACATTGATAATGAGTTGTGAAGGTCTTTTGACTTGTGTGGTAGGCACAAAGGTATCTGAAATCAAATTTGATGAACTTCCTATTGTGAGGAAATTTCTGGATGTTTTCCCAGAAGAATTACCTGGTCTTCCTCCTGATCGGGAGATTGATTTCATGATAGATCTCTTGCCTAGTACTACGCCTATCTCTAAGGCACCGTATAGGATGGCACCCTTGGAACTAAGGGAGTTACAAGAGCTATTGAACAAGAGTTTTATTAGACGTAATGTTTCACCGTTGGGAGCTCCAATTTTGTTTGTGAAGAAAAAGGATAGTTCTATGCAGCTGTGCATTGACTACAAGGAGTTATAAGATTACTGTAAAGAATAGGTACCCATTGTCACGCATTGAATATTTATTTGACCAGTTATAAGATGCTCAAGTATTTTTGAAAATTGACTTGCGGTCTGGTTATCACCAACTAAAAGTCAACGAGGCAGACATTTCAAAAATAGCTTTCAGGAATCGATATGGCCACTATGAGTTCTTGCTTATGCCTTTTGGTTTGACCAATGCTCTAGCGGTATTTATGAATCTGATGAATCAGATTTTCAAACCACAGTTGGATTGCTTTGTGGTAGTGTTCATTAATGATATCTTAATCTACTCTAAAAGCAAAGAGGAGCATGAAGAATATTTATGGGAAATCTTTCAGACTCTCAAAGAGAAAAGGTTGTATGCTAAGTTTAGCAAGTTTGAATTCTGGCTAGACAGTGTGTCATTCCTTGGCCACGTAGTCAGTAAGAATGGAGTATTTGTGGATAGCAGCAAGATAGAGGCTATTGTTGATTGGCCATGACCGACGTCAGTGACTGAGATACTTAGTTTCTTGGGACTGGCGGGCTACTATCGACGGTTCATGGAGTGAAGTATGAATGGACGGATAAATGTGAGCAAAGTTTTCAAGATCTTAAGAAGAGGTTGACCTCGACACCAGTTCTTGCCTTGCCAACTGATGGCGGTAATTTTGTGATTTATAGCGATGCGTCTCACCAAGATTTGGGTTATATACTGATGCAGCATGGTAAAGTGATAGCTTATACTTCTCGCCAGTTAAAAGTACATGAGAAGAATTACTCCACGCATGATTTGGATTTGATAGCTATTATTTTAGCACTGAAGATATGGCGCTACTACTTGTATGGAGAATTTTTTGAGATTTACACCGACCATAAGAGTCTAAAGTATATATTTTTACTCAAAAAGAGCTCAACTTGAGGCAAAGGCAATGGCTTGAATTGTTGAATGACTATGATGTCGAGATACTTTATCATTCAGGAAAAGCGAATGTGGTGGCAGATGACTTGAGTATGAAATCTTCGGGAGGTAGCTCGGCCTCATTAACAGTTCAACATCATTTATTAGAAGATTTGAGGTGAATGGGTATAGAAATACTGCAACATGGAGGAACTGCCTTGTGTAGTCAGTTGACAATGAAATCGACCTTGCTAGAGAGAATTTATGTGGCTCAATGGGATGATCTTCAATGCAAGAGGAATGTGTAAGAGTTTCACAAAGGAGAGGTTAAAAATTTTAGTATCAGTGATGATGGAGTTCTTAAATTTAGAGATTAGGTGTGCATACCTGCCAGTAGTGAGCTGAAGAATGAGATTCTGGCCGAAACTCATAGTTTAGGGTATAGCATTCATTCGGGAGGTACTAACATGTATAGAGATCTTTGAGAGCATTTCTGGTGGAATGGCATGAAGTGAGATATAGAAAAATTCGTAGGACAATGTCTTACTTGTCAACAAGTAAAAGTTGAATATCAAAGACCAACGAGAAAACTGCAACCTTTACCACTACCTCGTACGCGCAATGGATATGACACTATTTGGGTAATACTTGACCGACTTACGAAGTTAGTGCACTTCATTAATATCAAGATGACACACACCTTGGATCGTTTGGCACAATTATATATGAGAGAAATTATAAGGCTACATGGTTCACCTGTATCACCTGCAGACTGATGGACAGTCAGAGAGAACAATTCAGACATTGGAAGATATGTTAAGAGCTAATGATTTGGAGCGGAAAGGTAATTGAGATGATCAGTTACCACTGATGGAGTTCTCTTATAATAACAATTATCATTCAAGTTTGGGAGTAGCACCGTATAAAGCTTTGTATGGGAAAAAATATAGGTCCCCTTTACGTTGATATGAAGTTGGAGAAAGACAGCTTTTTGGACCTGATCTGGTGGAGGATGCGACTCAAAAGATTGCCACTATTCGGAATAAGCTTTTAGAAGCTCAAAGTCGACAAAAGAGTTAAGCCAATTTACGTAGGAGAGACTTAGAGTTTTCAGTTGGAGATATGGTATTTCTAAAGGTTTGACCTTGAAAATGAATTATTTACTTTGGCAAAAAGGGGAAGTTGAGTCCCCGATTTATTGGACCTTTTGAGATTTTAGATCGAGTTGGTGCGGTGACTTATCGTGTGGCTTTGCCGCCTAGTCTTATGGGAGTGCACAATGTGTTTAATGTATCGATACTGAGAAAGTACGTCTATAGCCCGACTCATGTGGTGGATTATGAGCCACTTCGAGTCCGCGAAGACCTGACCTATGAGGAACAACCAGTTCAGATTCTTGATACTAAAGAAAAAGTTCTACGGAACAAGAAAATTTGACTCGGCAAAATCTTGTGGAAAAATTATAAAGTAGAAGAGGCCACGTGAAAATGCAAAAATGAGATTCGCGAACGTTATCCACATTTGTTTCCTCAAGGTTAGTATTATAATTTCGAGGATAAAATTATTTTAAGGGGGGAAGAATGTAAAACTCGATAATTTAAATAATAAATTATTAAATTAAAATAACTAATTAAAAATTGAAATAAATAAATAAATAGATATTCTAAAACTTTTAAAATAATTATGACAAAAGAATAATGTTAACAATAAAATAAGAAAAAGATGAGACAAAATGAGGAAGTAAAATAAAAAGGAGATTCTCTATGCATGTGATGACAACTAGATAGCTTTTAAAATAAGAAGATAGATCCAATAGAGGGAATCATGGGATGTGATCCCTGAAAATCAGTGACCCTCTGTTTAAAAACGTGATCCTCTCCTCAGAAACCTCATCTCTTTCTCTCTGTAATCCCCGACTCTCCATATCTGTGATCTCATTCTCTCTCTCTGCCTTTCTCTCTCTGCACCGCTACTTAGCAGCTCGTGAACCTACAACCACCGAGCAACACCACCAACACCATCACCATCATCGGCGTCGCCACCCCTCATCGGTGCCACCATCGTCGTCGGCCATCTTCTTCCTTCTTTCTGGTTTGTCTATCTCTTGATCTCTGTTTCCTAGTAATAGATATACGTGTATCTATATATATATATGTATCTACCACCATTGTTATGTAGATATTTCACCTATGTCAAAAGATCAACCTTAAATCGTTGCAAACACCCATATAGACGTATAAATATATCGCATACAAAAATATGTAAAAGTGATTGAGATATATATATATATATATATATTGACATATATATATATTATTGTATATATAACCAGTGTACATATTATATAATAGAAATCCATGTATAAGAATATATCATATATACGATTATGTATGTATATGTACTCAGGAATATATTCAAATAAAAATAAATAAGAATAATAAAGAAGAAAAGAAAAAAGAAACTCAGAAATCCCGAGGTTTCCACTCCATGAAAATATGGTTCGAAAGTTTGAGTTGAATCACCTTGAGGTTGAGTCAACTCACATCCTTTGAACTGGGATTCTTCTCCTGTGGGTCGACACACGTGGAGGTTGGGTCAGCTCATGACGGTGAGGTCTCAGTTCTTTCTCAGATTTGATCATTGCTGTGGGACTTGGGTCGACTCAAGACCTCTTTGGGTTGACTCATGTCCATTTTAGTCGGCTGGCAAGGAGCTTGCATCAGCTCATGCTACTTTGAGTTGACTCATAGCCCTCTAGGTCAACTCACAGTTGTCTGTTATGCCTTATGCCAAGGGTTCCTGCCTTTGGGTCAACACATGGCCTTTGCTGTGTCAACTCATGGTCACTTGTTGGACTTGGGTCAACTCACAAATCCTTTGAGTTGACTCACAGTCGCCTGTTAGTGAGAGACCAAGTGTTGCTACCTTGGATTCGACACATAGCATTGGCTGTATCGACTCATGATCGCCTGTGGTGCCTTCTGCCGACTCACAGACCTTTTGGGTCGACTCAAAATACCGAAAATTTCTAAAAACCTTTCTGCATTCATTTTAAAGCTAAGGCACTGTTTGGATATTAATTTAATGATAAATTAAATCAATTAATAATTAAATCAATACTAGAAATAAATTTTAAAAATTTATGAACGAGGGAAGGTTTCGTTTGGTAATTGAATCGAGTTTAATTAGCTTTAATGATTGATTATGGTCTATTACATTCAATAATCATGGTGACGTGAATCCCTACATTGCTATTGCTATTGCATATTGTGTTTGCATTGGATATCAGGTGAGTGGACTGTCATGCTATGTACTTTTAACAAATTTCCCGTATCCTCAAATTATTTTAGAAAAGAAATGTATATGTTTCCAAATTCTTTTATGATATTGTTATAACTTTCTCTTATAAAAATCATGGTATACATGTTTTATCTTGTATGATATATATACAAATACTTTTTCTATCTATTATGGTGCAATCATGTGATATCTTTTGGGACCATGAGGAAGTCCAGGAAAAAACCCTCTATGGAGGTGACTTTGGACACTAGGAAAAAGACCCGGTTTGAATCTTGTGGTGACCCTAGTTGCTCAACAGTTTAAGGGATAGTCCGGGGCTTCCAGTGACCTGAACTGGAATCATCTAGGGAAAAGACCCAGGTGTCATCCTGAGGTTACTCTATGTTCGATGTTATCCAACGGGCCAAAGCTGTCCTGAGTACTATTTAGATTGGCATTGGTTACTTATTTTGCCTAGGATGTTCCTGTAGTTGTTGATAGTTTTCCACCTATATTGATTGATGATCATATTGCGATACCATTATTGATATTTGATTCCCCGATTATATTATTTGACATGTTTATATCTCAAGAATGTTGTTGGCACCTTTGATGACAAATTGAGGTATATGTTGGTGACTCGTCTTGATATCGAGATCACAAAGAAAATATGAATATTTTGACAAAGATGAAAAGATAGGTTGTGTTATCACCCTTTTGCTTATACTGTGTATCTCTTACCACGATTATGTTGAAATATAAGATATTTTGAATCCCCTGCTTTTGAACTGTATATTATTATGCATGCTTCCATTTACCAGCTTTAGCTGACGTTATCATTAAACATTCTAGGTAACCTGTGATGAAACTAGATGATGGACTCGGTAGCTTCGTGGGATCCAGGAATAAGACCTCTTAGGACATGTATTTCGCTTCCGTATTGAATAAATATTATTTGATTATAAATTGTTGAAACAACATTTTTTGATTGAGACATCATGGGCTGTCTATGCCCCATATGGATTGTTATGGATTTTAATTGATTAAATATCTTACATATAGGATCTTTTAGCATATTGTTAGCTAATTGAATGATTAAGATTTTCTTGGTTCATTGGGCCGAGGTCCATGATCCATGGCCGGTCACTGTTCCCGAATCGGGGTGTGACAACGACGTTTTCCCCTTGGAGAGCCGAGTTCCCGTGGATGGGTCCGGGTTCCTTTAGTTTATCCCCCTCATCACGAGCACTCATAATGACAGAGTGCTCATGACGACTTTGCTGGAGAGGTGGTGGGACACCACCAACACCTTTCACTTCCCCTCATTCGAGGCTACCCTGGCTCCCTTAGATTTTTCTATGATAACGGGGATCAGGGTAGGGAGAGATCCTATCCCACTTGACCCTACCATTGACTCATGCCCGGTGGCACTTACCTACTGACTTGGAAGGATCCCGCAACAGTCTGATCAGGGGTGCATCCGGTACTCATGGCTCGTCGATAGCTATATAAGGTTTGAGTGCACCGATGCCCACCACTTTGAGTGGTTCGCTCAGGCATTCCTGCTCTATCTTTTCAGTGCTTTCCTATATACGAATAGGAAAGACACCATCCAACTGTATTAACTAGGAGCCCTGCCTAACCTCCACCGGGTGGCATCATTTGATTGGGGAGGAGCAGCGCTGGCCACCCTGTACATGAGTCTGCGGTCTGTGTGTCGAGCCAATGAGATGTCCGTGATGGCGTAATGGAGGATCTTCGAGGTATGATCTTGAGCACGCACTTTATCTTTTAGTCCATTTGTACCTCATCTCTTATTGACCTGGCCTAACACTTATTATGTTTTGTTTGTTTTTATTTTTTTTTGTTATTTTATTTATTTATTTATTTATTTATTTTTTAATTTTTAATTTTTATTTACAGCTATGAGCCTACAAGTTCTTAGGGTTATCGGCTCCCAAGAACACTCGCCCTGATCCCTAGATTATCCCGAGGAAACCTCGGTGGGGTCAGAGTACTCGGGGGAAGAATGAGCACAAGAAGGACATAAACGTGTACCATCTCCACCTAGATCGCCTATCCCCCCCATAGGTATGTTTTATTTTAATTTTACACATGTTTGATTTTCTTTCGATGATTTTTCTTGTATGTAACTTGTGCTTGGTTCATTTTTCAGGTTAATTGGCAGGTGTGGGAGGGCATGGAGGCTAGGGCAAGTGATGATCTGATAAGGAGTCGTCAGCTTTCTCAGATGAGGATCCTACTAGAGGGCCCGTTCCACCGGGAGTGGTTCCTAGTCAAGCGGGTAGTTCGGTAGTCATTGAGACTGGACCATTTTTGGTCCTTTAGCCACGTCCACTCAGCATGAGGTTGACGCACACCATGCCATTTGAGGATGTCGTCGAGGCGATGTACGGCTTTGCGACTGGGGATTTCCTGGATGATGGGGAGTATGTCGCCTTTGAGCGCGACTTCCTGATGCATCTGATGGGCATCTAGCTTGCAGAGGTGCGGGATGGACGACCCTCAACGTCTCAGGTTCCTTTGATGGTTGGTGGTCATCTTACTCCTGCTGCTGGTAGTGGTGCCGCGACTTTCCAGGATGGCTCTACTGCTGCTAGTGCTCACACTGCTCTTGTTTCGGGTTCGGCTGCTCCTTTCTTTCTGCTATTACCTTGGGTAGTGAATACCTTTCCCTACAGGTATCCGTGTTGCATTCCTATTGCCGCTCCCCAGGTACCGAAGATACACCTTGGCAGTGGGGATGAGCAGGTACTTCCTACTTTTCTCTCTTCATTTAACCAAATATGTCAGTTCATCTAATATTTTCTTTTCTTGAAACTTTTTAGGATTCTCCTCAGGCTTCCCGAGCCTTCATGGAGGAGTGCCTCACTACTATTTTGGGTCTAATGATCTTAGTGAGGCAGCAGACCCAGATGCTTGCGGAGGCACACGTTGATCCCATCCCCCAAGCTCCTTATCCTCACCCTCGCCTGATGAGTATTCTTATTTTGTTTATTTACTCATATGCCATTCTCCTCTCTTTTTTAGATCTTCACATATGTACATTCTAACCGCACTTATTTTCTTTCTTTATCTTTTATGTACTTACCGCCTCGCTCTATTAGCCAAGACCCTTCCATCTATGGGACATCCTCATCTTCCTGTGCCGCCACTTCGCATGTTGTTGGTCCATCGACAGCTGCTTCTCGGGATTCTGACTCGTGGGCTGGGGTTAGGGCCTGTAGACCGACAGTGACGACGACTTCAACTCGGGGAATGCCACCACTTCTACATCCTCCGTCCCAGAGCCTCTGCGTCGCACTCGTTGTCGATGTGATTAGGATGTCCTATATTTTTCTCTTTATTATTGGATGTACTCTATATACATTTTTCTTTTTTCTTTTTTTTTTGTATACATTTTTATTTGGATGGGATAGGCCTTAGTGCCTAATTAGATATTTTATTCAGTATTTTCTTTTTTTAGTTCTTTTTCCATTTATACTTTTGTATGCATATTTATTTTATTTATATACATGGATCACACCTTGCTGACATGGATTGCATATCTATAGAGGTTGCCATATATAGGGATTTTATGCATGTACAATAATATTTACAGGGTATGCTATGTACAGAGATTATGTACATGATTTATTTACAAGGTATGTACAGATGTGCATGGATTTTTACAGGGATACGTACGCGGCTATTTACAGGGTATATACATATGTATAGGATATGTACAGGGTTTTACAGAGGATTTATTATGTATAAGAAATATTTATAAGGAAATCTGTACAAGGTATTTTTTACATGAATGCTTATTTATGTACAAGAATATACAAGGATTTATTTACAGGATACGTTTGCAAGATTTATTTACGAGGTATTTACAGGGGTTGCATTTATGTACAAAGATTACATATATATAGGATTTACATATTTATAGAGATTGCATGCTCTTTTTTGAGATTTCGTTGTATTTGTATATTTGTACGAGTGTATATGCACGAATGTTAGTAAATAGTAAGCATAGACCGAAGCGGTTACGCTACCAGCCGTAGAAATTAAGTGACAGTGGTGACAACTCAGACATAAAGCAGGGAGGAAGAACAAAACTGCTTTTTTGAAATCAGAGGTGGGGCGTGCCATAATGGGAAAGGAATTACATGGCGCGCGCTATGATGATGTGGCAGGCGCTAGGATGAGGTGGTGCACGCCAGATTAAAATGGGTTCAAGGCCAGGTTCTGGTCCCCCATATTTTCTATCAAGGGATGTCTAGCCTTCTTTTAACAGCCAACTCCAATTCTGTAACATAACTTCTTCCACTCAAAATTCTCTCTCTTGTTGGATCGATGAGTTTACTAAGATCGAGAAAACCTATTTTGTGAATTTTGGTTTGAACGCTCTTTTCCATTTGAGGGCTGTGAAGATGGACTGGAATTTCTTGAAGGCATCTACTCAGTTGTGTGATCCGGTGGCTTATACGTTCTGACTCTGAGATGAGATACTCTGCTCGAACTTTGAAGAGTTTGAAGCTATCCTGCATCTCTTCCCTCGAGAGGAGATTTTGATTTCCGCATCTCTTGCGAGCCCAAAAAAACTCTTGAAGGATTTATGTGGATTAAGCGGTAGTGAAGCCTCTCTTGTTCTACATGGCAGGGTCCTCGACATATCCTGTCTAGTGAGCCGTTTTTTCCCTGCCGACTCTCTTTCTGATTTCCCTCTACAGTCTTGCTATCGTTATGCTTTGTGCATCTGTCTTCTGGCCAATTTTCTTCTTTTCTTTGCAGATGACGATGTCAACACTACCTTAGTGTAGGTAGCCTCTCAAATAAAGGAGGGCGAGAATTTTGTACCACTGATCTTGGCCGAGACACTGATTGGTTTAGACGTTGTGCAATCCGGTGTTTCTTTTGCTTTTGCGAATATCCCCCTGCTCCTCCAGGTATCTCTCAAAACTCTACTTATATATATTTCTCTCAATTTTTCCACTCAGCTCTCATTTTTCTGCGTTTTTAATTTTTCCACTCAACTCTCTTTTTTCTGTACTTTTCTCTTAGATCTTGTTGATAGAGAAGGTGAACATTCTGGGGTATCCACCGGTCAGAGTCTATACTCCGAGAGCCTTTCTGCAAAGAGGGATTTGCTGCCCTTGCATTACCATGAATGAGTGGCAAGATTTTTTTGAGGCTCAGACTTGCAAAAACATCTGCTGGTGTTGTCCTTGGTGGACTATTTCTGTAGCGACGACTTCGACCATGGAGCAACCCGTTATCTTTATTGTAGGCTTGAGACTGATCACTTTTTATTTTTCCCCTCGCATTCTGTGTCAGTTGGGTCGTGCTCAAATGTTCCCTCTGATAGCAGCTCACATGACCAGTTCTTCTCATTATGCTCCATTTATAGAGCGTTATTGGCAGTTCTGGTCATCCTGGAAGATGATTGACTTGGGAGATCCCTGAGTGATACCTTTCTGATGTGTGATCCATACAGCTGGGGAGGGATATAGAGTGGGAAGAAGACAACGATGTGAAGAAAGAAGACTTAGACTGGTTGTTCGTGCTGCACTTCTGTTATTATCCTGTTTTCTTTCTCTTTTCTTTTTGTTCTAGAAAAAGACTTAGGATTTGCACTTTTCCCTTTTCATGTATAAACTTTATTCGTTTAAAGCTAAGTAATGAAAAATTCTCTCGTTTTCTGATCTTTGATCTTTTTACTTTGTTCCTTTGATATTCATTTTTTCCATATAATGAAAATTAATCAAAAGATTTTAAAAAGATCTTTACATTGGAATCATAATCAGATAGAGAGTTTTGAAAGATGAAGTACTTGGGTAAGTTGTGTTTCCCTATTTTTTTTTTCTCTTTTTTATAGGAGATAGAGGTTTATTTATGTACAGGTTTGAGCCGAACTTCAAACTGAATTTGCCTACGTATCCCGAAGAAAATGAATCAGGTCACAACGTAGTTCCGGTTTGGTTCCCACTCGTGTTTTAACACTCTCATTTTTTATGCCATTGTTTTGCCAAATCTGGCCTTTCAGGTTTTCAACCTTGCGGACTGCTCTTACTTTTTCCTGGGTGATTAGTTTCATTAGTTTTTGACCTAGCGAGCCTCTCTTATTTTCATCTCTTTTTTAAGGGTAGTACTTTCTGAGTTGGTCCAAATTAGTTGGGGTATTAAAAGTATTTCCGTCTAGGTCTATAATAATAACGGCTCCTCCCGTCATAATGGCTTTGATTATATATGATCCAGCCCAATTTAGTTTGAATTTCTCTCTTGGATCAAAGATAAGGGCTGGAATTTCTTTGAGCATGAGGTCCTCTTCCTTGAGGTTCCGGTTTTTGACCTTTTTGTTAAATACCCACGCTACCCTTTTCTGATAGTCTTGAACATGAAAGAGCACCCTCAGTCTCCTTTCATCAAACAAAAGCAAGTCCTCAGAACCATCCCTCTGCCATTCTACTTCTGGTGCACTGCATTTTTCTATTACTCGAAAAGAAGGAACCTCTAGCTCTACAGGTAGAACATCTTCCATCCCATATAATAGAAAGTAGGGGTGGCTCGTGTCGAGGCTCGGATTGACGTCCTGTAGCCCCAAAGGCCAAATGGCAACTTTTCTGGCCAGTCCTTATTGAATTCTATTGTCCTTTGCAACATTCTCTTAATATTTTTATTAGACGCCTCAACTGCTCCATTGGTCTATACGGGAATGACTTGTGCACAATGATTCTGTATTTTTCTAGCAAATCTAGCACTTTTCCTTGGAAGTGAGATCCATTATCTGATATAATTTCGTGAGGAACACCATATCGGCATATGATGTTATGCTTGATAAACTTGGCCATGTGAAAATCTTTAAGGACTGAAAAGGATGTAGCCTCGACCTATTTTGTGAAATAGTCGACGGGCTCTAAGATGAATTCATGTATGTTCGATGCTTTCGACGTGACTTTGCCAATGATATCTATTTCCCAGACTAAGAATAGCCAAGTGAAAGTCATACTGTATAGTTCTGATGATGGGGAGGTGTACCAGATTTACATGAATTTGGCATTTGCGACACCTTTTAACGAACTTAACGCAGTCTATTTCTATCGCCATCCAGAAATAGCCTTGTTGCAAGATCTTCTTGGCCAACATCATTCCGTTCATGTGAGTCACACAGACTCCTTCGTGCACTTCTTTCATGATTTATTGACCTTCTTCATCTGTTACACAAAGCTTGTTCACCTCCAAAATAAGCTCTTTTGTACAATTTTCCGCAACAGATGACGAATTGAGCTGCTAATCTTCTAATGGCTCTCTTGTCCTTTTTACTGGCATCTTCCGGATATCTTCCCTCATTAATGAAGTTCCATAAGTCGTGGAACCATGGAAAACCATCTCCTTCTTCTTGTTTTAAGACTAAAATTTTGTATGCCCTCATGCTTCTTTGTTCAGTCACTAAAGGCCTCATTTTGGCCTTTGTAGGTATGTCAATCATAGAGGCAAAAATGGCAAAGGCATCAGCAAATTTATTCTGAAGCCGGAGTACATGGATGAAAATGACTTCCTCAAAATTAGGGATAAGTCGGTCGAGCTCTTGGTAGTACGGTATCTGTTGGCACCTGAATTTGGACGATTGATGAAGACTCTGATTTGATTTCCCTTTTGCTGGCGTAGTCCTCTTGATCCAATGCTCCGCCGTAAAGTCCTGAAAAGGATGAACAACTAAACACCGGTGGGGTGCCGGCCGAATAGGCTCCGATGCCTAAGTCAGTATGACTGGCAATCGCAAATGGGAGAAGAAAGGCTATGAGTGCTAGATCGTGGAAAAAGTAGCATACCTTTTAGGGTTAGGATGCCCTTTATTTATCCTTGTCTCATGCTCTTTGATGGTTGGAGAAGATGGGGGAGAATCCCTGAAGATTTTTCCGTCGCGCGACATTATCGGGATTCGTAGTGATCCCTAGGCTGATTTTTCAAAACTACCTCTTTGGTGTTTGGGAGATGGCTTCTCGGTCGGTCGGTATTGTCGAGTCGATGCGTCTGTCCGAGAAGGATACTTTCCCTTGGCACCTACCATTGTCGCGTGATGGAGCTTTTCGCCTTCGACTTCTTCTATACCATGACTCTCTTACGCCTGATCTCTTCTAGTCGGTCGGCCTTTAACCGACCGACTAACCGAATTCCCATCAGAGGCCCCCTATTCCCGAGTCGTACTTGCTCGGCGAAGGGAATACCTCCACTCGGTCTGCTGGTTACGCCGTTGTCGTTTGGTTCCTCCTTGATGACGATCGCACGGGTCTCTAAGTGTCTGCTCCGTTCCCCAAGGTGATGTTCTCGGGACATCAAACGTCCCGTCCTCATAAATGCCGAATTTTCAAAAAATGGCTGGCCCTTGGGCTTCGGGTCGTGCGTGCCACCATCTGCGCCGTTTATTCCCCGTAGATCTTACGGCTGGCATTACATTTCTCTGGGAACCCTTGGATCAAAACGATTGCTTGAATCCCAGAGCCTCGATCATCTATACATATATAGGCCAGGAGGGCCCTTCGTTTTGTTCTTTAGAAGTTGACACTTACCGCGCATTCTGCTCCTGGCCTCTCTGCTCAAGTGTCTTCCTCTCGAGCTTCTTCCATCCACATTGCTTTAGTAAGATTATTCTTCCCTTCTCTGTTATTGCATTATGGCTTCTTTTCTCTCTGATTCTGAGTCGGAGGTCCCTATGGACCCTCCATTCCGTCCTTCATCCTTGTGTTTCTTTGCCGACAGATTTTTATACGTCTCTGATAGGTTGGAAATCCCCCATTCAATAGACGCATTGGTGCCTAACCAACCTTCTTACGAAATTTTCCTTAGTAAAATGTCCATAGCTTTTCATTATATGACCATGACTTCCTCTCAGGAGGATCCTTCTTCTGACGGCTCGAGTAACGAGTGGACCACTTCCCTTCTTGCCCTACCTCCTTGGGCCTCTTCTCCTAATGACCAGAGTGAGGCATCTAATTCGGCTGCTCGGGCAACCGATGAGGGGCCTCGCGACTTCACTGCCAAACTGGTTCCCTCGGTAAGCTGAGCAACTAACCTCGTCCAGCTCCATTCTTCCCTCGGTCTACCTCCCTCCGTTAAGTTTTGGCTGGCCCAGAGTAGAGTGATGATCGGGCTTGCCTTCCTACTGAGGGCAGGTTAAGCATGTACGAGCACGGTTTTACTGCGGGGCTTAGGTTACCCTTTCCTAGGATGGTTAGGGAACTTTTAAGTTTCCTGGGCTTATCTCCGGGAAAGATAATGTCGAATGCCTAGAGGATCCTCATCGGGTCCATAATCCACTGGGAAGAGTTTTCTGGTGGCGAACACCACCTTTCATTGGAGGAGTTCCTCTATTGCTACCAGCCGAGAGAGAAACAACTCGGTTGGTATTATTTCCAAGCTCGGTCGGACGACCGAACACTCATCCTCGGTTGTCCTTCGTCGAACAAGTTTTGGAAGGAGAGATTCTTCTTCCTCTCAGGGGTCAACTGGGAATTCCAGTTGGACGAGGTGGTCGGCCCACATTCTACTAGGATCAGAATGAGATGGGAAAAGCCTGACCCCGATATATTATCTGTGGAGTCCGAGATTTCAGCCGAGGCAAAGGAGAGAGTCAAAGAGGCCAGAAAGCACCCTATGTGGTTGTTTGGCCAGTTAGTGACTCCACAGCTGCTGAGCGCCTGGATGCTCGGTCCCGAGGTCCCGGATGAGTGTCTGTCCCTCTTTTTGTTTAGCCATTTTGTCTGGTGTATGATCGAGTCTGACTTCAGTTCTTTCCACTTGTAGGTATGTCGAAGAGGCCGACACGATCCCTTGTCCAAAAGTTTGCCGAGAAGGAAACTGAGGCCAAGCCTCCAGTTTCAAAGAAGCCAAAGGTAATTCCCCCCTCGGAGGGTGTAAAGGAATCTCCGGCTATTGTTGTGCTGGACTCTACCGAGCCTGTGCCTGAGAAGGTTAAGAAGCCAACTGAGGAGACTCCCAAGATTCCTCCTACAGCCGAGGTGCCTCCGGCCACAGTGGGTATGATTACTCCGCAGGCCACGATTATGACTGATTATGAAGCTGCCTCCAACAAGATGACAGCCTTCGTCGGTTCTATAGACGGTGCTTTATCTGAGGTGGGGACGCTGCCCTTGGCTAGGGATATGGTGATGGATCTTACTAGGGTAAGATGATAACTCTAGCTCTCATCCCACTGCTCTATTTTTCCTTCCTTAATCTTTTTCTCATCTGAACCTTTGTTTATTGTAGGCGTGTGCTCGGGCATGGCATATGGCCAGCCGCTGCTACCAACGAGAAACGGAGTATGCGGCTGAGGCCAAGAGGTCAGCCACGACAATAAACAAACTGAAGGCCTAAGTTGATAAGTTGAAGAAAGAGAAAGAAGAAGCCGAGAGGATGACCGTCTGCGCCATGAAAGACCTTGATTGGCTAACGACCGAGAGGACGAGGGAGAAAGCCGAAGCTGAGACGAGGATGGAAGCTGCTGTGGCCCAAGCCAAGGATGAAGCCGTGGCGGCCTTTAAGGCTTCAGAAGAGTTCGGGCTAGAAAACACTGAATTCTACGTCAGTGGTTTTAACGCGATGAAGGCCCATGCAGCAGCATCCTTCAAGGACTTGGACTTCTCCCATTTTGACTGGAGGATGGATGACCCAGCTCCCGAGAAAGGCGACTCGGCTGAGAAGCCTGTTGATAAGCCTCTTGCATAGTCTGTCCCTTTCTCGATCATTTTGTTGTATTTCTAATACACTTCTAAATACTTTTTCTTTTTCCTTGGGTATATTTTGGATATACATTTGTATGAATGGCATTTTTTCTTCTTTTACCTTGTCTGAATGGTTTAATGAATAACAGCTTTGGTCGGGCTTCTTTGCCTCTTCTATGCTGCCTGCTTAGCAGTACCTCGGTCGGTCTTTCTGATCGACCTTGTTGATTTTGATTTCTACTTCCAGGGCGAATTTCTACCGTGCTTTGAGTCGAGTAGGTCTTGTAGAAATTTTTATCCTTGGACCTCTGGTTGGACCGAGTAGGTCCTTTGGTGACTTACTCTATTTTTGGGGCCTCGGTTGGACGCCTTTAAGTCGATCCAACAACAATGGGTCGAGTAGGTCCTTGGGCGACCTACTCAGTCGAATTTCTATCTTTGGGGCCTCAGTTGGACGTCTTTAAGTCGATCCAACCATATTTGGGC
>JAUTBS010383832.1:0-10335 GCA_032361285.1 Aequorea victoria | reverse complement strand
TTTGGTTGGTTAATTTATTTCTATTTGATTTTTATATAGTTAATTAAATTTTATTTAATACTAATTAATCAATTAAATTATTATTAATTAGTTTTAAAAATAAAATATTTTACCGGGTTTTACATTTTTCCCCCTTAAAAGAATTTCGTCCTCGAAATTAGAATATACTAATCTTGATGATATAAATGTGGATTAATACCACCACGCTTCGCTGTGCTCCCAAATCGAAGATCTCATCACTAACCACAACATTTTCTGATTCCAATTCGACAGGCCTCAGCCAAAAGGTTACTAAAAGACCTAACAGCACCACAATATAACTCGCAACCATTCCATATATTTGAAAAGAAAAGATAATTTTATTCATAACGAAATACTTACTCATAAGGTATCCTAACCAGAACATCGAAGATTAAACGGTACCATTCTAATTCTACGAGTTACTACTACGTGCAGACATCTTCCACTGACTGTCGCATCTACTATTCTCCTGTCCCCTTAGCCTTGCAATAAGTGGACATGTTTCCGGGCTTATCACAATTGTAACACGTCTTTGGGGTACCATCACAATAATATCCACGAGAATGGGATCGTCCGCAACGGTTGCTTAACTTTTGGTTTTGTAGCTTAGTCCCTCCACCAGACTGGTTTGTTATTTGATTTTCAGTATTAACCTTCTTGGTATGGGTATTATCAAAATTATTTCATGTTGGTTTCGAGTCTCTATTTCTTTTTGGTTGATGCTCCCTGCTCTTCTGCGCCTCATCCAGACTCTTCTCAGCTAAAAGGGCCTTGGTTACCAGATCGAACAAGGTCTTTGCCTCGAACAACAAAACCCTACTACAAATAGCTGGGCGTATGCCCCTCTCAAAGAGGACCACTTTGCTCTCCTCATCAGCAATGTATTTTTGTGCAAAACGGGATAACTTGGCAAGATTTGCCTCAGACTCTGCTACTGTTGAACCCTTTTGTTCCAGCATCAGGAACTCCACTTGCTTTTATTTCTTGATCGCCACAGAATAATATCTCTCATCGAACAATGCCAGGAATTTTGTCCAGATAAGTTCTTGCTCATTTCCTTCGAACTGGTGCTTCACCATGTGCCACCAATGCTCTGCCTGACCTTCTAAAATATACGTGACCAAAGGCACCTTATGGTCATTGGTGCATCCCAATCTTTCAAAGATCTTCTCTATGCGAAGCTTCCACACTTTAGCATCATCGGGGTTGGTTAACCCCTTGAAGGTCGGAGGATGGGCCTTCAAGAATTTCTCGAACACTGAGCCCTTATCTATGCTCATTGATCTATCAGTGCTAACCACTTGAGGTTGTTTCCCAGAAATCATGTCTGCCAGAGCTTGAAGGGTGTGGAATTCTCCTTCAGCAATTGGGGTAGCTGGGGCTTCGGGGATAACTGGTGCTACCAGGGCGGCCGTGACTGCTAGCGCAACTGGGGTTTCGATAACTCTGGGATCTACTAGAGTAGTGCTCGGTGCATGTTTTTGTTGTACATCCTTTGTTGATGCATCCCTTGGGTTCACATCGCGTCTACGGCGAGCCATCTACGGATAAGATATAAATTAATAAAATCTTGCTAGATAATGATTAATTAATTTATCTCACAAGAGTTCATAACAGGTTACGAGATAAAATTCACCGTTATGATACCAATAACCGTCTCAAAAGTTGAGTAAGGCAAGGTTCAAGAATATACATAATGTAATCATTTGTTCATATAGGTTTCTCAATCCAAAGCGTTCAAGAGGAACCGTAACAACTCACTACGACTTATTGAGTTGTTTTCTCCAATCCGATAACATAATAAGACCTCCAATTAGAACCAACGTCGCGTCCAACGTGTTTCTAATAGAATTTCAAAGCCAGTCAAATAGACGTTCGAAGACAAGGGTACGACACCCAAAAGTCCTATACATCAACCTAGGTACTTACAATTTATGTTCATATCATATAGATTCACATCACATCACGAATCATAACTCTGAGTTTCAAGGTATCATATTAACACAATGTAAAATGAAGCAGGTTAACTATAAATAAGAACTCTGGGAATCCCGACCTCTACTAATAATGTATGCAGGTGTAATATGATATAAATTTTAACTTATGCTCTGATACTAACTTTGTCACATCCCAACTCGGGAGCTGGGACTATCCATGGATCATGGGTCTTGGCCCAATGACCAAGAAAATCTAATCATTTGTTTAATCAACTATATGTTAAACATTAATTAATTATTAATCATATTCCAGATTTAAATAAATAACTTCATAACTCAACCTTGGGTCAATAACCCAAATAAACGAGACGAGACTGTCTCAACAATTCATCATAAATGATTAATTTGAATTAATGCGGAAGAAAAATATGATTAATGCAATGTATGTATGATCCTAGAGGTCGTGTCTTTGATCCCACGCTGCTCGAGTTCGTTCCCAAATCTCAGCACTAATTACCTGAAATGTTGGAATACTACATCAGCAATGCTAGTGAATGGAAACATGCATTTAATAATAGAGTTCTAAATGAATGACAAAAAATAGACTTGTATATCAACATATCATGCCATGGTCATACATAGCATAATAAAAGAAAGAGTAAGTATATAATCCATCAGTTCATCTCATTCTATTTCACTTTAATCTTGAAAACATAAATACATTTTCCCATTTAGTCTTGTTATCAATGCAAGTCATTGAACTGAACACCTGAAATATCATGACTACAACAGTATCGATATATAACAATAATGTAGTATGATCATCTAAGAATGGAATAATCAACCAGTCGCTATAGAAACAGCCTGAGTGAGCATAACCAATGGCCACAGGAACAGCTTGGGCATAACCAATCGCTACAGGAACAGCCTGAGCATAATTCAATGGCCATAGGAATAGTCTGGAAATGATCTTTCGCTATAGGAATAAACTGAGCAATGATCCGTCGCTACAGGACTAGCCTGAGCATAATCCAAATGGCCAAATGAATAGCCTGGGCATGATCATGATCATTCGCTACAGGAATAACCTGAGCAATGATCCGTCGCTACAGGAACAGCCTGAGCATAATCCAATCTCCATGGTCGAACCATGTATAATCGCCACAGGAATAGCCTGGGCATGATCATTCGCTGCAGTAATAACCTGAGCAATGATCCGTCGCTACAGGAACAGCCTAAGCATAATCCAAATGGCCACAGAAATAGTCTGGGCATGATCACTCGCTACAGAAATAACCTGAGCAATAATGCGTTGCTACATGAAGAGCCTGAGCATAATCCAATCTCCATGGTCGAACTATGTACAATTGCCACAGGAATAGCCTGGGCATGATCATTCGCTACATGAATAATCTGACCAATGATCCGTCGCTACAGGAATAGCCTGAGCATAAATCATATGATTTCAATTAAACATATTTACTCTATGTACATTTTTCCTGTCATTTAATTTCTGTTACCAACAAGTAACCTAAATATCACAACGATCTCTATTTTGTATGCCTTTCATTTACATGGATGTCTTGCTCGTAAACAATTGATAATAATATTTTTCATTTCTTAAGTACTTTTAAACATGTACATTTTTATTTTCAAAATCCATTTGAGGAGTATCAAGTTTTATTGAGGACATGTAATAGGTAAGCCCACCTACAGGAAAAAAATTTATACCAAATTTATATATAAAAACTTTTTATTGAAAATAAAATTTTATTAAAAATAAAATTTTATTGAAAATAGGATGTTATTGGCAATAGGGTTGTTAGGAGGGTTTAGAAGTATATAAGTTTATTTGTTAAAAGGTTAGGGGTACGAGGAATTTGTATAAAATACATAGTATTTTTTATTTCACCCTTCATCATACTTATTAAAGAATTTTTCATAACTCTTTTCCTTACACTCCTCATAACACTTTTGATAATATCTTTCATGACACATTTTGTAGCACTTTTCATTTGGTCCCATTTATCCATGGATCACCAAGGTGTCATTTCAATACAATGATATGTGGAAATCTTTATGAAACTTTTATTGAGGACACTTTTCATATTTTAAACTATAATCGTTTTACACGGGCTATCATACGATCTCATTCAAATATTTTTATTCATATGCATTCAAAGTCATTTAAGGGGTACGAGGTTGCATTGATTACATATAGCAGATAAGTCTATTCACAGATAAGATATTCATACGATGATTTTACAGAAGAAAATCATACAGTGTTTATTTCAAACATTTAAAACATTTCAATTTATTTTTCCAATAGTTTAGGGATGCGGAGATTTTAATTGAAAATACGTAGCAAGTAACTATTCACCTCGGGTTCAAGCTAAGCTCTAAAAGAATAGTGGTGAAGTCTACGCCAACCTGATAATGAGATGCACAGACCATAGATAAATAACGAATACGGATAACGATCTAACTATCCAAACGAACCTTTACACGTTAATTAAGATTTTAAATATTTGTTTTTGAATTTAATTAAATTCTTATTTAATTAAATGTATTATTTAAACTGATGGCCAAACGACGTCTTAGTCTATTTAAACTTATTTTATAATATTCCCATATTTATTAAGTTAATTATTAATTAATTACAACTCATCATTAGATTTTCATCCAACAAGGTCTTCAACAATTTAATTTTATTAAGGTATACTTTTAGTGTTTAAATTAACACTTAATAACTTAATTTAATATTAGAGCCCAAGAAAACAGGCCTTAGCAGTGAGTTACAGCAGAGAAATCAGTCTCAGCATGTCACCGTCCGGATGCCGGAAGAGTCCTGTCCGGACGAAAAACAACAAAGGGAGAAATCGAGTTCAAGGGACCTCCGTCCGGACAAAAAACAACCGATGTATCATCATCCTGGGCAGTCGAGCTCCGTCCGGATGGTGGTGGTTTCCGTCCGGACGGAACACACCAGAGAACCCAAACAAGGTAGTTACAGGGTCTAATTTTCGATTCTTTACTTCATGATCTTCATTTCTATGCCTACTATAATACTTTTTATCATGTTTTCAAGGACTTTTACGGTTAAAAACATATAAGAACATGGTTTGATATTTTGTATATATATATATATATATATATATGTATATGTATATATATATAATGAGCATATGTTAATATATATATATATTCGTATATCAGTATATATACATAAGCTTATATAACATTTATGAATCATTCGTTATTTGTATGTGTATATATATAACATGCTTCATATATGAAATTTACCATTTATATACATTTGTGATATATATATATATATATAAATCATTCAGTTATATATCAAGGAAGAACAGAGGAGACCAATCGGAGAGCAAAGAAAGAGCAGTGAGGCTTGAGAGAGAGAGTAAGAGAAGCTAAAGAAGAAGAAGTCTGGAGAGAGAGAGAGATAGAGAGTGATTGGCGTGAGAGAGGGAGGTAAAAGAGAAAGTAGTGGTTTTAAATTGGGATAGGCTGAATTGGTCGAGGTATTTTAGGAAGGTATACCAAAATCTCATCCTTTTAGCATTTCAAATTCCAAGTCTTCCTATTCTATGGGATTACCCCATATCCTTCTATTTAATCACAAATTTTCTGAATCTTTAACTAAGGAATTACTTCCCGAAAGTTTCAACTTCCAATTTTAATTTAAATTAACAAATTAGATTATTCAATTGAATTAGAAATTTTAGTATCTATATCATTTCAATTATTTATCTTTTTAATTAGTTCACTTAATTTGGTTGGTTAATTTATTTCTATTTGATTTTTATATAGTTAATTAAATTTTATTTAATACTAATTAATCAATTAAATTATTATTAATTAGTTTTAAAAATAAAATATTTTACCGGGTCTTACAACCTTTGTGTTGTGATGAAAGGGATATCAAGAGATCCAATTCCGTAAGTGACGATGACAATAGACGTTGTAAGAAATGTTATCTTATGAGGAGATCCTGTGGGAATAATGTTGAGTTACACCCGACGATTAAAATTTCGGGATAAAATTTCTTTAATAGTGGGATATTGTGACACCCCACTTTTCTCAACACGATTCTTAAACGCTAAACTTAGAATAAAAGCGTTACGGCTTGAGTAATAACATTCGAACCCTATGAACAAAGGGATGGATGCATAGAATATGAATTACGATAAAACTAGAAAGATGGAATGAATAAAAATAGTCCAAATAATTTTGAACAAAGAATTTTTAAAAGAGAGTTCAAGTTAGAAAGTGCTACGAAAGACAAAAAATGCGCAGAAAATCGAAACGGACCAAGTAAGGCCTAGAAACTCCTCAAGCCCAAATTTTTTTTTAGGAAATTGGGAAGAGAATGAGGCTAAGTCCAACTATAAGGTCCCAATAAAATCATAAACCAAATAACTCAATTAAGAGTTTAAAAGAAGAAAAACTCATGAAAGATCTAAATGAGGCCCAAACTTTGAGAAGCCCAATAAAAAAATTTAATTAGGATTTTGAGCCAAACATTATGGGGGCCCAATATAAATAAATATTTGAGCCCAATTATATTATTTGTGGCCTAATAAATTAAATAGTAAGCCCAAACCAAAGTTAGGCCCAAAACTTAAAATTTGACTCAAAACTTTAATTTTGACCCAAACCTAATTTAATTCTCATAAATTATTAAAATAAATAATAAAATATATATATAGAGAGAGCCTTCTAGAAGATCTAGACTGAAATCACTTCGGAAGGAAGAGTGATGTGACTATTGTGTTTGAGAAAAAGAAAAGAAAAAGAAAAAGAAAAGAAAGAAAAAGATATGAAAGGATTGTTGCTTGGAAAGATGGTTTTGCCAACTCATCAAGGCTTTAAAAGTCTTCAATGAATAGTAGGATGAACATGAGAGCTGATATGATGAGAGAAGAAATGATGGTATATAAATGAAATAAAAGAAAAATAAAAATAAAAGTCTTGTCAAAAGTACCCTTAATTTTAGAGAATGTGTTTCCCATTAAACCAAACAAGGCCTTAAGGCTGAAGAAAAATAGATTATTCATACCAAACATGGTGTTAGCTATCTTGGATTCCAAGATTTAGTTGATATTGAATCAAACTAGAGGGACAAAGATTCTAACTTAAAATTCGATGGAAACTAAATGAGGGGTAAAATAATATTTTCACTCCAAACATTTGTCTATAAATAGGAGGCTTCTCCCAACATGAAAATTCATTTACTCAAAGTCATTCCCTCACTAAAAATTTTGTTTACCCCTTTGGAGAAAAGAGAGGAGAGAAAGAAGAAGAAAGAAGAAAGGAAGAAGAAGAAAGAAAAGAAAAGAAAAGAAAGGAAATGAAGAAAGGAGGAAGAAGGAGGAACTTGAAGATTGAGTTCTCCATCCTTCAACTAAGAAAATATCAAGTAAAAACTTCTTAAATCTTGTCTTTAATGTTTTAAAATCATCTCACACCTCTCATCCCTCTTCAAACAAAAAGAAGATAAGAACATGGAAGAACATAGGAGAAAGAACTTGAATCTTATAAAGAGGAACCTTCTTGATTCAAGATCATGATGGAGAAATAAATGGAGACCTTTGGAAACGTTAATAGAAATGTCTAAGATAACATAAAAATGAGTGAACATGTTTCAAACAGAATTAAGGAAAGAAATGAAAAAGGGAGTAAGGAACCTTAAGGAAATGACTAAACAGTGAACTTAAAGCCCATCTCAGATTTTGTGTTAGACAAACAAGGCCTAACTGCAAACATGTTTCAAACATGGTTATTTTATCATGTTATTAACATGTGTGATTTTTTGTTCAACCCGAAAATATATTTTAGAACCCCTATGCAATTTTTGAACATTCAGCGTCAAGATTACAAAATAATAGACAACTTTGAGGAATTTTAATTAATTCCAGAAACATCTCCTGGAGATGAGTTATATATGTAAAGAAAGGAATAAGTGTCTAGTATTACCCAAAAATGAGAAACCTCACTTTCATCAGAAGGATTTGGAGAAAAATGTATTCTCCTAAACAGGGACGCTTTTGGACACATTCTGCCCCATGAATTTTTAGAGGATTTTCTGTTGAGCTACGGCTCTCGGGTTCTACATGAAAAATGTATCTAACACCCTATTCTAGTCTCTATAAAGTTTAAAAAAATTATAGAGAATTTTTCATATTTTAAAATGAATTTCAAATGGGTAGGACAGAATCTGGAAATGAAGAAAAAATTGATATAAAAAGGTTTTAAGCAAATCCAAGTGCCTAAACCTAAGTTAGGGATCTTGGGGACCATGAGGATACCAAGAGTGTATATATAAGAGATTTTTGAAGAGAGGATCACCTCACATGCACATCCCCACAAGCATGCATGAGTTACTTTAAGTAACGAAATTAAGTATCGATCGAATCTATGTTATAGGTTGTGTAGGAACCGGAGATTCAGAGTGAACCGGAGGACGTCATTTGTGTAAAATCCAGTAAAAATTTAAAATTTTAACATAATTATTGATTAAATAATTTAGCTAGGTAAATTAATGAATAAGTATTTAAATGAACATATAATTAACCAAAATAATTTCTGAAATATTAAAATAACTAAAACCCAATTAAACTTTAATTAAATCCTTGGATTATTGATTTATTTGATTAAATGAATTAAAGAAATAAAAAGAAAATAGAAATTGGAAGTTAGGCTTGACAGCTGTACCAGAACCGTTGCATATAAGGATTGGGTCAACCTTTTTCTTGGAAACCAGCGTTTGGTTTGGAAAGGATTAGGCGCGTTGAGAAAGATCAGGCCTGATCTCTGATCTTGGGGGATTGGATTCTATTTTCAATGGGAGTCCATCTCTTCTCTGCATTTCCCTCAGAATTCTCTCTCTCAGTATTCTAAGTTCTCTCATTCTCTCTCACGGCCTTCTCTGCCACCACCATCCTTCACCACCGTGCACCACCACTCATCACAGAGACCACCGAGGTTGTCATCACCATCTTCTCCTCATCATGATCTTCATCACCATTGGTGCTTTCGGGTGAGTTAATACCTCTATTTTACTTTTTAGTAAATATTTATGAACATACATATATGTATCATGGTTATAGATCACAATAGTTATATGTTAGAACATCAAGACATGGAAAATAAATAAGAATGTCATATTTTACATTGTTAGAATCAGAAAAACAAGCTTTAGTAATATATATATCTAAAACAGTAAGTATATATAGATATATATATATATATATATAAAGTTCATAACAATTAATGTATATATATAACCAGGACATAATTAGATAATATACATGTAATAAGATATGTCTAATTGCTCCTAAAACACGGTAAACTATCATTAGAATTGATTTAAAATAAAGAAAAGAATGCAAAAATCAAGAAAAATAAGCTTGAACCAGCCTTTAATGGCTGCCTCGACCAGATGGGTCGACTCATGCCTCGACTGAGTCGACCCAAGCATTGAAGTGGATGTTCCCAGTGTTTTGGAGTCCACTCATGGTCCCCATGAGTCGACTCATGGTGGGTGCTCAGCCTTGAGTCGACACAAGACCCCTTTGGGTCGACTCATGAGGCTATGCTGAGACCCCCTAGACCTTTGGGTGGACTCATGCAGTGAGTGGGTCAACCCAGTGCCTCTGTGATTTCCCATGAGTCGACTCACAGCCCTTATGTGTCGACTCACAAGGCTCTTTTGTGCCTGAGGGCCGACATCAGCACCCTTGGCATTGACCCTTGACACTCGAGAACCTTCTGGGTCGACTCACAAACTCTATAAGTCGACCCACAGACCTGGACATACCACTTTGGGTCGACTCACAAACTCCATAAGTCGACCCACTGACCATGCGGTGGCCAACCAGCACCTTGAGTCGACCCAGACCCTTTGGGTGTAGACTCAGCCCTGCCTTCCTCTCTGTTTGAGTCGACACAGGGACCCCTTGTGTCGACTCATGGTCGGTACATTTGAATTAAAGTTTTAAAAATTAATTCTAATGCTTAGGCCTAGTTTGGGCATCAGTTTTAAAAGATAAAATAATTAATTTGAATTAATTTATCACCAGAAACACATATGGGAAGAAATTAAATGGGTTAAGGGATCGTTTGGTAGTCCTAGGTTATTCTTTAGTATTGTTTAATGTTGTGTTATTTCATTATATCAGGTTGAGACACTTTGCATCCTTTTTGTTTTGTAGAAGTTAGCTTGGACATCAGGTGAGTGGATCATGCTATTATCTTTCGGTAAAGTTTCTCCATTTCCCAAAAATGATTTTTTTAAGAAAAAGGTTTTAGTCTACCTCAAATATTTTTAATTTAAAAATCATTTTTGTAAATGCTT
>JAUTBS010383721.1:0-10336 GCA_032361285.1 Aequorea victoria | reverse complement strand
CTGAAGCGTGGTCATGTTGATGTGGTCCTGGTTTGTCCTTCACCCCTTCTGTGTATCTGGTTTTTTACAAAACAAGGGGGAGAGTGTGTGTTTTTTAGGGTGTTTGGGTGTTCTGTTGTTTGGGTGTTCTGATGTTTTCTATGTTTGTTTTGAGGGGGAGTTCGTATTACCGTGATCTTATTGTCTTCATCTGCTATTCTGATATACACATTGTTTTGATTCATTGTGTTATTCCTGATATTTACACTTGATCTTTTTGAAATGTTTGTCATGTTTTTCAGGTGCAGTATTGAGCTTATCAGTTTTAGTGCTTATCTATTTGTTTTTGGGAGTGCAGTTTTGAGCTTATCCGTTTTGGTGCTTATCAGTTTGTTTTGGGATGATCTTAAGGGGGATTGTTCAGTGTGTTTTGTAAATAACCCGCAATTGCCAAGGGAGAGATTGTTAAGAAAAATTAGATAAAGATTAAATTAATCTTAATTTATTTTTCAATTTTTGTTTAGTATGGCAATTTGGATTATTTCCATTTTATATTTGATTGTATCCCGTTTGGTAAGATAGTGGCTATCTGCGGAGATTGCGAAGTATATCAGGGTAATTTGGCAACGTTTAGATATGTATGGTATCTTCTTGATAAGCTTGAAGGAGATTGGCTCGCGCACCTTTTATTTCTATCTCTGATGATCTCGTCCGCTCGAGCGGACTTGGTACCGCTCGAGCGGTGACTATGCAGATTCAGCTTTAACGAATGTTTTAAAAGAGGACTGAAAGTTCATGATTGAACATCTCTGGAGAATAAAAATACATCACATATATTGAGAGAGTTCATCCTTTCAAGTGTGTCTTCCAACAGCATGTATCATTGAAGACACGAGGCTATTTTTCAACAACAGATTCAATACTCGGGATTTCGTCGGTGGATTCTGACGGAAGTTGCTTCGTGAATTCGTCGCAACGCTGAATGGATTGCTAGGCACTGGAGAACGGTGAACGAGGATTCGGCTGCCTGCTTAAGACGTAGATTGAGGATTCGATTACGATCTGTAAGTTAGTTTTGTAACTGTTCGTGACATAGTGCATAGCTTTCCAGGACTGTAGATTCAGTCCCGTGATTTTTGTCCAGTTGGGTTTTCCACGTAAAAATCCCGTGTGTTATTTGGTTTGAAAGCTTGATTTACTTTCTGTCGTTGTTTGATTTCACTTATCGTGGATTGATTAAATCGGATCGTTAAAACTAAATTTTTATTAATTAAAATATAAACAAAAGAATTTTACGATTTTTCACTCATCATTCCTAATATTTAAGAGGATGTGTGTCTCATCTTCTTGCAACTGCTCAAAAACCTTCTCATATTGTAAAGCTCTTTTAAGAGGATGTGTGTCATCTTAGACTCAATCCTTTCTTTTTCAACACATGATTTGAATTTTGTCATCCTAGCAAGTGAGGATCTCACATGCTTCACAATATTACGTACCCTTACTATTGACTCATCATTATATTTTAACCCCTCACATACAATTAGATTCAAAATATGAGCACAACATCTGACATACAAAAACAAATGATCTAATATGGTACTCTTTCTACCCTTGATTTTGCGTTTCATAAAATTGATGATCCTATTATTTAACCTTTCATTGTCAATCGTAATAGTCAGAAATTTGTCAATACCCCAAAGTAACAAGCATTGTTCAAGAACTTTACCAAGTGTTCCTCCTTTGTGATTAGGAACTTAGCAAAAAATAATAATTTTTTGTATAGCTTCCAATCACAATCTATAAAATGAGCAGTAAAACACATGTAGTTCAAGTTTTGCACAGATGTCCAGGTATCAATGGTAAGACATATTCGTTGAATTTTGACTGAATTTTTCAAAGATTTATTCTTCTTCATATAAAATGACATACAATCCTTAGCAACTGTAACTCTAGATGAAAGTTTAATCCATTTAGGTTGCACCACATGCATAAACCTTTTAAAACCTTCACATTCTACAAACTTAAAAGCCAATTCATCTATGATGATCATCTCAGCAAGAACCTTTCTACATGCATCAACACTAAAATTTACGGCCACGAGATTATCACTTCTTTGTCCCTCAACTTCGTTTCTATGTTTAAACCGTAGGAGAACGAGCTAAAAAGTAAAAATAGTGCAAAAAAGAGGACAAAGTGCAATCTGCCAATCAATGTCCAGACGCAAATCCCTCCGTCCAGACGCTCTGAAGCAAGGATGCTACTGGAAAAAAACGTCCGAACGCAATTTCCCAATGTCCGGATGCAAAACACGAGGATTAAACAAAAACCGGCCTCGGGCAATTTCCGTCTGGACGCAAGGCCCGAGCGTCCGGACGCTCGTCGGCATATCATATTTTTAAGTTTGTTTTTTGCAAGGCTTTTTGGGGACAAGGTATAAAATGGAACATATTTTCAGTTACTAGGGTTCAGAAAATTTTGAAGAAAAGTCCTAAGGCGGCTAGGGTTCAAGGAAAGAAGGAAGCAGAATATGCAAATGGCTCGTCTAGCCGGATCATCATCGTCATTCTCGTCCATGAGCGGCTAACTTCCTCCTACCTAGGGTTTGGATGAAATTCTAGTAGAGTAACTATGAGTTTTGCGTTTTAATTTACTATTCATGTATTCAATTCAACACTTTTGTATAACTCGAGCTTTTGATTCTTAATCAAATGGTTTTAATTTCATAATTTCGTTTTCGTCTTTGCTTTCTGTGATTGCGATGATGAGGTTATGCAAATGTTTTCTTTGATTTATGATTGAGACGTGTGATAGGTTATGCTAAAATGAGACGGATCGTTCCATTAAAGACGATCCGTGCTACTGAAAGATAACTTATGCCGTGTTGCCTTCATTTTAATCCTCTTGTCGATCCCGTTGCGACTTGTAGTCAAAACAGATCTTTGTTGAATGAATTACTTGTTTGGTATCTTGATTGCATTTTTTTAATTACAAAACTAGGATGGATTCCCAACCTATGACAATTTTCTCTTTATTTAAGAACCTTTGCTTTTATTTAATTTGTAATTAATTTCGTTAATCAAACAAATCTCTTTTTATTGAATTAACTTAAGAATTAATCGGAATTCAACACAACTTAGCCTTCTTGTTCCTGAGGACGATATCCGGTCTTAACCGCTATTCTACGGAGTAGTTGTTTCTACTCGGTTTTTATAAATACTATTTTTGATCACACGAACGACGCGATCAAGCACGACTTTATAAAGAAGAACAAAATTCTATTAATGAGAAAGTTATGCCAGAAGGCTACAAAAGGGAGACGGCCTTACAGATGAACTAGGTGAACTCCGAGGTTACAGAATAACGAAAACAAAAGATACAGAGGAAAATAAAAGTTCAAGTAGCGACATCCTCGGCAGGAGGGTCCAGAACCAGCTCGACCTTGGTAGCAGGAGCCAGGGCCAACTCGAGCTCGGGCAGAGGAGCGTCGGCGAGGGCGAGCGCTGAATCGCTCGAAGGATCGGCGGAGGCGATTGTAGATGGGACCTCGGCCCATAGCGGGGAGGACTCTTCAACGTTCAGCCTCGCTAGAGCAGCCGTCCAGCCTTCCTTCTGACCAATCAGAGTCAGCTCGGCCTTGACAGAATTTACTTGGCCGACGACTATCTTGACCCCAGCGTCGTAGCCGACCTGCCAGGCGTCGTCCTCTCACTCCACCCGAGTGGCTTCCATGTCTGCCTGGACCTGCTTAAGAGTGTCCACTCGGCCAGGGACTGCTTCATTGCCTCCGCGGTTAATTCAGCCTTTGCAAGAGCTTCTGCCAGGTCAGCCTATTTGGCACGCGCGACCGCAAGCTCCCTGAGGGTTGATTGAAGCTTATCCTTGGCACCTTTCACCTTGGTCGTCCTCTATTCAAGAGCCACCACCGCTTCGACCCTAGCATTTTCGGTGACGAGCAGCTGCGTCTTAATTTCACCGAACCGGCCGAGCAAGACGTGGAGGTCCTGTAAACTCTGCACAAATGAAGTAAGAATGTTAAGAAACAAAGCATGAAGACCAAAAGCCGAAGTTATAGAATGAAGGAATGCGAGAAAGAATAGAGAAGCGTTACCTGGATACCGGCATGTATGGCTGAGCCGAAGAGGAGGCCATCACTTTTTCTATCCCGGCCTTCCACATCCCTGGGGCGGAGTACGGCCTTCGACAAGGTGTATGACATGGAAGGCGAGTTGACCGATGACATTTGGGCCGTGATCGACTGGCCGTTATGAACCATCCTCGATGCCCACACGTTGGGGGCCACTTTATCATCTAGAATGATGAAGGGTTCCATGCTTGGCCGAAAGGTCGTGGTATCCGACTAATTCCTCAGTCGTTTCCTCCTAGTCAGTAGGGCCACCTCCTCAGTGTTGGCTGACCGAGATTCTATAGCCGGAGGGGACGGTGGCGTCTGGCACGTGGGGGCAGGTGCGTGAGGGGCCAAGCCTTAAGATCATGGAAGCGTCCGGCTAGTGGAGCCTGATGCCCCGGCAGCAGGAACGCCGAGCACTGTGGACATCAGATTAACAGTCCTGGGAACCCTTGGTATGTTTGAGGTAGAGGGGGAGTCTGTGTGGAGCTGCTTCGCATGTGTGGGTGTAAGACGGCTCGTACCGGAGAAGGAATGAGGCGTCTCAGCGCCGAAGAGTCAGGGTCTGATCAACAAGAACCAACCTGACAAGCTTCTATTTGCGAGAAGGGAGGTCGGCATCTGCACAAAGAAAACTAACGAATGTTAACACAATCAAAATTGTATTTACTACAGGAAAAGAAGTACAAAACCAACAGGACAGAGAATGGAGCCGACCTGGAACACCATCAAACCTCGACACATATCGTCCCTTCTTGCCCGGGCTATACTCGAAGTTCCCGCTCACGAGGAGGAAGTTAGTGACATTTTTGTCCAAGTTCGGGAGGTCGGTGACCAGCTCCTTCGACCGAGATCAGAGGCGGAGGTAATGCATGCTCATATCCTTAGTATGGTCGAGGGTATAACAAGAAAAATTCTCGAGGATGTCAAGATCAATGTTGAGCCGATGATTGATCTCAACCACCCCCATGACGATTCGAAAGAAATTTATCAAAACTTGGAACGGGCAAAGCCGACACTCAGCCAACATGTGCCGAAGAAGAGGGTCATGGGGAAATCGAACTCCCCCCTCGACAATAGAGACTATGGCAAAGGCCACGTAGTCGAAGGAGCATAGAGCCTTGTCCAAGCTCTCGTCATAGAGCTCAAGGCCGACGTCGTCAGGGATACCATATTCTCTTTGGAACTTGGCCATGGCCAAGGTTGAGGAACACATACTCCTAAACTTACATATGATGATGACAAGGAAGTACGACCAAAGACAGAGACCGTACTACAACCAACGGACAGAACTTTTGGTGCTAGGACCGAGAATGGGTGACAAACAACAATAAAAACCCAGAAGTGGCAAAACCCCTGGGAAAGTTAACTACCACAAGGGCAATAATGGCAGGAAACAGAAGAAACTAAAGGACTAGACCAACTGTGCAAAAAGGCCAGAAACGGGACAGAAATCGAAAGCGCAAAAAATAGGAGGACCTTAGGACATAAATGCACGAATTACTTGCTAATGGAGGCTCTAAGAAGAAACCATATCCAAATTTAAGGAGAAAGGAAGGATCCAAGGAACAAGAACATAAAGAAGTAGAAGGGGGACTTACGAGTAAATTGTGACGACAGCGACGATGAAGACAGATGACTAGCGGTGGTACGACGGAGGTAGAAATGTAGCGCAGAGAGAGAGATGAGAGCTCTGGTTGATTGAAGTCCTTGGGTCCATGATTCGAAGAGGATGTGTAGAGAGAGTGAGAGTATGCAGAGAGAATGATCGTGAAAAATGTAAAGAAGAAGAAGAAGTGGCCTTTATAGGGCCTTGGGAGGCCAAAAGGCGTCCCCTCGAAGCGTCAGAACCTCCACCAATCAGAAGATGACATGTCATGGCCGAGCTCTGATGTTTCTGAAACGGCGCTCCAACGGTCACTTTAGGACCGAGCCTCTAATCAATGAAGGGTCTACACTTCACCGCCGAGCACAGCGTACGAGGACTGAGCTGAAAATTATTCATGACTCCTGGGGAACACCAAGAATCCACCAACCAGGAGAGAACTCGTGGGTGCCAAGACGGCGGGGGCAATAGTGACCTGACCCTTGAGCCCCACCAATGCCTGAAATGCCATACGCCGACCAACCAGCTGTCGACATGTGGATTCCTGGCACGAACCCCCAAGCATTGCCACAGAGCATTGATGATTACTCTAAAATGTCAGGTACCAACCGATCGGTCGCTGACACGTATGTCCGAACTCCATCAACCAAGCACCGAGGTCCTAAGACCTTGGGCCAAGAAACGTAGCTCTAGCACTTCGGCACGAAGCACTAGAGCTGGGGGGAAATGAAGGAGGCTGAGATCTCGATGCTCCGGCCCAATTGGTCAACCAGCAATGAATGGGCCGAACCCGTGATGGCCCGGTCCAATGGTTAAATCGCACAATTAACCCAAGGACAGATGCTGATCTGGCCGTGCCCCCAATGGTTCGGCCCGTAGCCCCATGACAGAAGAGACATTACACCAGACGGGATGAGGCCGACCGTTCGTGTCCCCGGCCCCAGAAAGAGCGGCACACGCTAACCTAGCTGGGTGTCGTGGTCCGTACGACCGAGAGGCATGTCATTAATGCTCATTAATGTTCTGCGTGCCTCTGACAAGACAATAGCGTGCTCTGGCAATAAATTTGGCCCTGACGCCGTCATTACCAAAATAGGCACTGACACGGGAATGTCAACGGGATGATGTGTCGACTACCACAAGGGAATGTCAATGGGATGATGTGTCGACTACCCGAGAATGGGCGACAGACAACAATAAAAACCCAGAAGTGGAAAAACCCCTGGGAAAGTTAACTACCACAAGGGCAACAATGGTAGGAAACAGAATAAACTAAAGGACCAGACCAACTGTGCAAGAAGGCTAGAAACGGGATAGAAATCGAAAGTGCAAAAAATAGGAGGACCTTAGGACATACATGCATGAATTACTTGCTAATGGAGGCTCTAAGAAGAAACCATATCCAAATTTAATGAGAAAAGAAGGATCCAAGGAACAAGAACAGAAAGAAGCAGAAGGGGGACTTACGAGTAAATTGTGATGACAGCGACGATGAAGACAGATGACTGGCGGTGGTACGATGGAGGTAGAAATGTAGCACAGAGAGAGAAAGATGAGAGCTCTGGTTGATTGAAGTCCTTGGGTCCCTGATTCGAAGAGGATGTGTAGAGAGAGTGAGAGTATGCTGAGAGAATGATCGTGAAAGATGTAAAGAAGAAGAAGAAGTGGCCTTTTATAGGGCCTTGGGAGGCCAAAAGGCGTCCCCTCGAAGTGTCAGAACCTCCACCAATCAGAAGATGACATGTCATGGCTGAGCTCTGATGTTTCTGAAACGGCGCTCCAACGGTCACTTTAGAACCGAGCCTCTAACCAATGAAGGGTCTACACGTCACCACCGAGCACAGCGTACGAGGACCGAGCTGAAAATTATTCATGACTCCTCGGGAACACCAAGAATCCACCAACCAGGAGAGAATTCGTAGGTGCCAAGACGGCGGGGGCAATAGTGACCTGACCCTTGAGCCCCACCAACGCCTGAAATGCCATTCGCTCACCAACCAGTTGTCAACATGTGGATTCCTGGCACGAACCCCCAAGAATTGCCACAGAGCATTGATGATTACTCTGAAATGTCAAGTACCGACCGATCGGTCGCTGACACGTCTGTCCGAACTCCATCAACCAAGCATCGAGGTCCTAAGACCTTGGGTCGAGAAATGTAGCTCCAACACTTCGGCACGAAGCACTAGAGCTGGGGGAAAATGAAGGAGGCTGAGATCTCGATGCTCCAACCCAATGGGTCAACCAGCAATGAATGGGCCGAACCCGTGATGGCCCGGTCCAATGGTTAAATCGCACAATTAACCCAAAGACAGATGGTGATCTGGCCGTGCCCCCAATGGTTCGGCCCGTAGCCCCACGACAGAAGAGACATTACACCAGACGGGATGAGGCTGACCGTTCATGTCCCCGGCCCTAGAAAGAGCGGCACACGCTGACCTAGCTGGGTGTCGTGGTCCGTACGGCCAAGAGGCATGTCATTAATGCTCATTAATGTTCTGCACGCCTCTGACAAGACAATAGCGTGCTCTGGCAATAAATTCGATGCTGACGCCGTCATTACCAAAACAGGCAATGACATGGGAATATCAACGGGATGATGTGTCAACTATTCTGGACTGAAAGCCTATATAAGGAGAGGGGGATACACAGAACAGGTACGCAATATAGGACTGTAAACCCTAATTCTCTGAGTTTTCCTCTCTATCGTCTCCTTCTCTATATTCTAACCCGTACTAATCCGATCATCGGAGGGGATTTTCGACCACACCCCGCCGGCTAGTTCACGTGCGTTGCTCTTGCAGGTCCTCCATAACGGACTTGGGGCAGCCCAATGAAGTTTCCATATGATCCATTACATCCTACGGATTCACCCCCGTACAATTTTTCAACTTAGAATTCCATTATCTAATCATATATTTCTAGAGGCGGTATAAACCAAACCTGGACATAGTTGGCCCAACCCATTCTTTTTTTTTTTTCTGAGTCCAAATTCGAACAGGATAAGGACTAAGAGTTTATTTAAAAAGCTAAGAAATTTAACCATAGACCAGGATAAGAGAGAATCTCACCAAATTAGTTCAATGATCATGGGATGAATCCCACTTAAACTGGGTTGTTCGGTCTAACAATGGTGGGACTTTAGAAAGACTCCTAATGACACAAGGGCACTTACTCCATAAAAAGGATGCAACGAAACCTGTAAAGAGTGTATGTGAAATTTGGAATTCTTAACTTCCTACTTTTCTTGATCAAAAGCTCTCAGATTTACTAACTTGAGCATCAGAGTGTCCTTTCCGTTAAACCTCTCGACTGAACAGTACTAACCATGTTTGTTCTCGTAAGAAAAAGTAGTTGAATAGAGATTCTTTGAAGAGTGATTCAGCTCTCTAGATTCAAGGACAAAGGTACTCTTTTAATTGTGTATTTTTTTTACCCAACACAAACTATTTAGTTTTGAGCATACACTTTTCTTTCAAGATGCAGACCACCGGTCCCCTTTCACCAATAGTTATAACAGTTATATATGTAAGTATTGAAAAAATAATTTTAAAATCATTTTGTTGTGAATGAGATATTGATTGAAGATGATAATGAATTGGTTATCATTGTTGGGTTATGCTCTTTCATTAAAAAGTTGTGTCCTTTTATGAAAGATGGTATCTTTTCTGTGGCACATATTCGATATGAACAGTTGTGTTCCTTTGTTTCGTGACTATTCAAAATATTCACGAGTTCCTTTATATATATCGCGTTCCTCTTTTTGGTTTTAATAGAAGAAAAAAATACATAGCATTTTATTATATATATTGAGTTTAAGAGAATACAAAATACTAGTTAATTCGTTAGGATCATCGATTATAGTGTTACTTCTATAAAATTCAAATCATTGTATCCTGAGAAATAGACGCTTGACACATTTTCTTAAGAGATCTCATCATGATGTCATATCCCAATCCATTGTCTACTTTGTAGACCACCCTCTAGCACTAGAAAAATAGGCCACTTGTCACCGACGAAGTCCATGAAAGTCGAGTGGGGACTTGTGCCTCCATTGAAAATATAAAAATATTTTTAATCTTTTTATATTCTTCTCTTATTATTGTATACAAGTCTAATTGAAATTGTAAATATATCTTTAATATACACATTTTTGTATTATTTTATTTGTGTTTCGATAAAATTACACTACACTCCTTAAGTATATAAATAAAGAACGAAATTAGTTAGAAAAAGGAAATGTTGTGCTTGAATATTGTGGAAAAAAATTATCGTTATTGTTGAATTCTTAAATCCACCACGGCTCCTTGTTGCTTCATGGTGATTGTTGCTAGGGATAACAATTTTTTCTGCCTCTCCCCTTCTCTGCATGTTTCCATACTAATTTTTTTAGATTTTTTCTGCTCCAAATAACATGTTTGGCGGGGACGGTATTTATTTATGTAAAATCCAAAAAAATTTAATTTTTTTAATAAATTGTTTAATTAAATAGCAAAAGAACTAATTAAATAAAACTTAATTAATTAAAAAGCGATAAAAAGAAATTCTAAATTAATAAGTAATATAATGATAAAACTTTACATAATTTATAGAATAAATTAATTTTATTAGTGCTTAATTAATTA
>JAUTBS010383610.1:315-10336 GCA_032361285.1 Aequorea victoria | reverse complement strand
AATTTTTTTTTTTTGTGTTATCTTTAAACAAAGAATTATCTTAATTATGATAAAAAAACTTTCTATTTTAATTAACATTACATATTATTTATTTGTTTCATTTAATTAACTTTTGACATTAAAATTTTCTATTATTTATTCTTGTTAATTTAAGATAGAATAGTTCTCTTTAAGTTTAATTAGTTAGTTTATTTTATTTTGTATAATTAATCCGGATGTTATTTAATTAATTAATTAATTTTTAAAATTTTAAGATTTTTCGAATTTTACATGTACCCCACTCTTGAGGATTTTCAGGCTCTTTTCGATCATACCCCCAGGGATATGGAATTCTCTCCTACCCCTTTGGTGAGTTTTCTAAAGATGCTTAGAGAGGTGTTCGGTCTTGACCTATGGGAGTCTTCTTATTTCGTCAGTCAAGGCGAGCTTCTAATTGCCCGGTTAGTCGCTAAGTTTTGGGCTCCCAGTTCCTTATCTGATAGTACCCACAAAATCCATCATCGGAACGCCCTTTGCATGTGCATCTTGTCTGAGTTCCTCTTGGTTGTTGGTGATGGTAGAGCGAGACTCTCCAGATAGCCGCGACCCGTGGCTTTACCAGTGTAGTACTGTCTAATACCATCCTTGATTTGGATGTCGTCCGTCTGGGGAGAAGTACTCAACTCTCCGACAACCCAATGTTACTTCAAGTATATTCTCCTTTTATTCCTCTCGTTTCTTTTATTTTTTCTCATGTATGCTTTGATTTTTGCGTAATCCAACCTTGCCGGTTTTCAACGTACCGAGCTATTTATATTTATTTATTTATTTTATTTTGTAATTTATTTTATTTTGTAATTTTTTTTTTATTTACAAATGTTGCTGCTCGAGAAGCTAAAACTCCTTGAGGTGCCGACCATGGTCAAGTACCAGTCCGAGCATGTGAATGTCTGACGATGTGAATGGCCGAAGAAGAACCAGATACCATTGTTGCGCAATGTAGTTGATGTCGATGTCAATGGGTCGATGGACTAGAGATCTATGTATTACGAAAGATTGATGTCGAAGTGTCACACCCCAAGTTTGAAGCCATGACCGGTCATGGATCATGGGTCTTAATTCACTGAGCCAATAAAGCCTATTCAATTAATTAGCCAACTATATGCCAATTATAAATCTATTTTACTAATTTAAACTATTAAATTTATTATTTAACATTTGGGACTAAAACGCTCAACCAAAATCATAATCAAAACGGGGGCACAACAGCCCAACAACCAGATGAACGTGTCATCTAATAATTCATAATAAATGAATAATTGAACTGAATAATGTCAATGCGGAAGCAATAAATACTATGATATGCATCATAAATGTCGAATGCCGAATCCCCCACAGAGCTCAAAACTAGACTCATACCTCGTCACGAGAACCTGAAAAATGTCAGTGAAAACACCATCAGCAATGCTGGTGAACGATGTACGCATAATAAAATACAGTTCTAAAATAGGGATAAAATAAATGGTAACAGAAAAATAGCATGGTAGTGCTAAACAGTATAGATAAACGGGATGAACAACACATCCAACAACTAACAGTTAAAAATAAAAAATTCCTTTCCCTCTCCTGATCTCGTTAATATGACGAGTCACCCAAAAATATCAGACATGACAACATAAAGTTCAATAATAAAATCTTGCATATCAACATATGCCAATGACATAAGAATGTCCAACAAATATAATAGTAATAATGGTGTACGATATGAGCATGTAATGAAATGGAAAACCAGCCACAGGAACAACGACCCGGGTAACAATAATAATTAATGCCAACACATATATATCTCAAGGCTGCCTCGGCCCGATAGATCCAACATCGAACATGAGTCACTACAGGATGGCACTTGAGTCTCTTTCCACTGACGATTCCGGTTCAGGTTACCGGAACCCGCGAACTATCCTATGAACCGTTGAGCGACTAGAGTCACCACGGAATCAAACCAGTCTCTTCTCCGTTCGCCTGAGTCACCTCCGTAGAGGACTTTCCCCTGAACTTTCATAAAGTCCCAATATACACCAATATCACACCAATAGATGAATAAAATATGTTTTTGTTGGAATTAGACAGTTTCTACCATGAATTTTTGAATAAAACTAATACATGTCATACATTTCAGTTGAAAAGAAAGTTTAAACATACATAAAGTTTTGACTTAAAAACATTTAGGGGGAACAGAGATTTTAATTAAAAATACATAGCGTACAGTCACTCACTTGATGTTGAAGAATTAAATGAACGAATGTATTGACTAGCCAAAACGTAAATTACGTCAACCTGAACTACATGTACAATACAATCAACAAATATAAAAAATCGGCCTAACTAACCGAACGGTCCCTTACTCGTTAATTAAGGTTTTAATTCTTTTATTTGTGATTTAACTAATTATTATTTAATTAAAATGTATTATTTAAATTGGTACCCCAAATGACACTTTTAATTCTTTTAAAATTAACTTATAATGTTCTTTGGTTTATTTAAGTTTTAATTATTAATTAATTACAAATTATAATTAATCAATCATTACACAATATTTTTAATAAGTTAATCTTAATTAAAAAAATTATTACAGTGTTATAATATCATCAATTAATCACCTTATTAAATATTAAAGTCCAACCAAACAAGGTCCTTAAACCAAACAGAGCCAAAACAGCCAATGGACATTTCTGTCCAGACGCCAAAGGTGGCGCGTCCGGACGCAAAACCACAGAACCGAGAAAACGGTTACTGTCCCAATCCATCCGGACGCAGGGGCGGTCCGTCCGGACGCAACGTCGTTGCAGGGACGAACCAGGCTTCTGGACTTCGGGGTTTTTTGATTCATTTTCAATTTCTTTCATCAAAGTTTGCATTTTTAGGCATTATAAATGTTATCTAGTCCGTTTCTAACAAGTTTCATCAACAAAACAATATAAAATTCTTAACTTCGATTTTCATGCATGAATACATATATATACATATATATATATATTGATATTTTATATCATGATTCTAAACATGAATCCTAATAATCAACATGTATTAAATCTGTTATTCATGTAAAATTTTGATTTAGATATATATATATATATATGCGTTTGATTATATAACAATAGAGGAGAGAGAAAGAAACAAACTGGGTCAATCAAGAACACGACGAAGGACGGCGATGGTGGCTCGACGGCGGTTCAACGGAGAGCGGTGGTGCTATGATGGGTTGTCGGTTTGGGTGTGAAGGGAAGAGAGAGAGCAGAGAGTGATGAATGAGGAAAAAGAATGTTCTGAAAGAAAGAGAGGTAATTGAAGGAGAAGAGTGATGGAGGCTGGGGGATATACGTGAGAGAGAAAAGGAATGGCTGCAGAAAATAAGAGGTTAAAGAGGGAATGAGGAGAGGATTTAGGAGCAGAATTAGGAAGCACTCCCCTAAAAATCCTCAACCATTAATAACATCCCAAATTCAAAATCTGTAATCCTTATCCCTCAAATTAGAATTTCCAAAATTAAAAATTCTGTTACTCCAATTAATTATTCTACTAAAATTAATTTTTAACCTTTTAAAATTAATAACCCGAAATTCCAAATTTTGAATTTTAAATTGATTTTGATGAATCAATTTATTTAATTAATTAATCTTCTGAATAATCATTAATTCTATTAATCACATTATTAATCAGTTAATTTAGTTAACTAATTTTATTTAATTATTTTATTTAACTTATTTCGATTGGATGCCTTACCACTTTATTTGATCAAGTCTTAATTAGTTAATTTAATTTAATTTAATAGGTTTTAATTAATCAATTTAATTTAATAATTAATTTAAAATTAAATAATTTATCGGGTTTTACATTCTTCCCCCCTTAAAAGAAATTTCGTCCTCAAAATTAAAAACTAACCCCACGTGAACAAGAACGGGTACCGTTCACGAAACTCATCATCGCGCTCCCACGTGGCTTCTTCTACTATGTGATTGCGCCAAAGGACTTAAGCAAGACGACGTCGTTTGTTCCGCAAAACCTTCTCTATGGTATCAAGAATATGGACGGGTTGCTTCTCAAGTCAAGACTTCATAAGGTTGATGTGGCATATAAATCCACTATGCTTTTGCTACGTACCCAGATTGCTAGCTTATGGACTATCTCTCTTGTATGAATTTTTGCTTTCTCAACATTAATAGTATTTCTCTTTCATTAAAAAGAATGTTAATACCTTTTTCTTTCAACCTGACAATTGATTAGTAGCTAGAATATTATCCCTCAACATCCCCTCATAGAGTCCTTTCAAGGGTCAAGGCATGCGAATGCCTATAATCTTATCTTCACCAGAGTTTAGTCCACATCTGGTAAGAACTAAGAAGACATGCAAGTCATCTTCTATAAATGTCAAGATCTCAATTGATCGCATGATGCGATCTAACTACTCTTGACACGAAGTTTGGGTCTCTACCTTACCTATACGTTCACTCCTACCCGAAAAGGTCGTTGAGGTTTAACCCCAATAGAAGACCAATTTAACCCAGAACATGCACATAACATGTGAGCATACCATAGCGAGCACATAACACATACCGAGCTGTAGTCCTAAGGAGTAATACCCGATCTGAATGATCAAGTGCATCAAATTTCCAAGTAAATTTTCTGAATGTTATACTATTCCTGAAATTCAACTCCATATCCACGTAAAGCACATAACACCAAGCATGTTATACAATCATATTCATACTCTTCAATATATGCATGATCCTACTCCTTTAAATGAAGAAATGGGTCCAACTGTGGCATAGCTGCTCCCATGGCTCTTAGGTACTTGAACCCAAAGATACTATGTGTCACGCACAGATTTCCTGAAGCGACACAGGGCTTCAAAAGAGACGACTAGATCTTCATAGGTTTCATCTTACCCAAAATATGTAAAGGTTCTCTTACGTTTAAAGTTATATCGTAGACAGTTTTTGTTTTAGAATGTAATTCAACTCAAAAAAAAATTTGGCAGAGTTTCCTCTACTTTTCGGATATCCTGACGGTTCAACCGCCTAAAAAACAATCTAGAATGATCAAAAACAAAAATCACAGGATTAGCATGGGTCTTAACAACACACAAACTTAAATCATAGGCCACAGGCCTTCCATCATTCTTCACATACACGCAAATAATCTCCTTCAAATATAAACATAATATAATGCATATTAACTTTGGCCTTATGGCCTACATCACCCAAACGAGCATCAAAGGATGCCTCAAGAACTACTCCACTGGAGTTAACTGTATACACCGGAAATGTTCAACAACATGAACAATCTAAAGGAGTCAAAAACTCATAACAAATAATTCCAAACATGAAGAATAAACATAAGTCAACTGTATAATATGATATGAGCTTTTATTTATTTCAAAATCTAGAATGCTTCATTTTCGTCTTCAAAATTCTTTTTTCCATTTCTATTCTCTTACTTTCAAACTTCCTCTTCTAATAAAATGTATAAAAATCCTATCAACACTTTTATACCAAAAGCTCTCTATAAGAAGGGTCCACTAATCACCTTAAGAATTTCTTTAACAAGTAACTATTTCGACAGTTTTAAACAATTATATTTTTATCAAGACTACTAAACTTATTTGTTGCTAAACTCCAACCAATGTCCAAATATGATTAAAAGCGACTCTTCAATCATTAAATTTTAACAGACTTGAGATTTTTCTCAAGACCAGCAGTCCATGGACCTTGAGGCCAAACAGCTAACCTTCTATTTATTTCATCATCACCTTGTTATCCTTAACATAATTAAATGTTAATTACGAGGTTATCCTCTTATTATTTTATTATTATTAACCTTTAAGAATACAACACTTAATTTATTGAATTTTAATTAGTTCGTTATACTAATTAATTTATTACCATTTTATTAATTATTAGGTTTACATAAAAGTGTAGGGATATAATTGATGGAATAGAATTCCACAAACCTCTTCTAAATTCTATCTTTCAAAATTTCAAAAGGAACTCAACTGTCATTCCTTTTATAATCATTTAATTCTCCCATTCTGCCTTCTTTTATCCCCTTTTTAAATACTAACAACAGAATTATTATGATATCGTTTACCCTTTACTTGATTTCTTTCTACTTCAATTTCAGCATATTATTTACTTCCATAATCATTTATTCTTTCCTCTTATTTAGTGGGTAACAACATAATTAAGTTATTCTGTTAATTATTTTGAGTTTCCATAGTGTAAGCTTAATTAGTTACTTCATCACTTTATTTGTTTATGTTTTCTTTTAGTTAATTGGGTTTAATTTATTTATTTATTTTAGTTGATTTATTATTACATTTTAATAATTGTCAGTGTAAAAGGATTATATCTCTATTGCAATAAGATATTTTATTTATTATATTTTATTTGTTTATCTTCCTACTTTTATTTATTTCTTTGTCCTCCTCGTTTAATCGTTTACAAAATCAGATTTATTCTATTCTTTTCGGTTAGGAAAAATATTCTAACCGTTATCACATACCCATTAACTCCGACTTACTTATTTATTTTTAATTTCAAAAACCTCAATTAGTTTACATAAATTTCCTTTATTTTATTTTAATACCAAAAAAAAAGTTTGTTAAATTCTAAGTTTCTTTCTAAACTACATCCTGTAGTTATGGGAATCCTATCCTCCCATTAGAGAGACTTTATTCCGTCATCTTTTAGCAGGCCTTCTTCCACATCAACAATCATTCGGTAATTCAAAATTTACTTTAACTTTCTTTACTTTAACTAACACTAACATAATTAATTCATTTTATTGATTAAAATTTCCCAGCATCTTTATCGTCTCAATCATTTACAATTTTAGTTACTCAGTTTATCTTTGATTAATTTGCCACTGTATTTGATAACGTCTTTATTTTAGTTAGGTTAGATAATGATTGATCAACTGATTTATTGTATTAACTTCACCCAAAATTTACGTTCTCCTCATACGTGTTATTAATCTCTAACATACTCAGCTCATCAGATCTAATTTTCAACCGAGCCTCAACTCAAGATTTACAACAAATACTAGGATCAATTCTTCTAGAAAGCATCACTAAGATACTAACAACCATCACAAAGGTTGAATAAGGCAAGGTTCGTTTTATATTCAGCGTAAATATTTGCTCACAAGGGTTTCTTATTCAAAAACGTTCAAGACCTACGAGTGATCTTCTAAATCTAACGAATCACTACGACTTATTGGGTTATTTTTCCCAATCTGATAATTTACTAAGACCTCTAATTAGAACCAACGTCGCGTCCAACTTGTTTTCAATAAAATTTTAAAACCTGTCAAACAGTTGTCCGAAGACGAGGGTACGACATCCCAAAATTCCTACACATACCTAACTTAACAAAGGTACTTACAATTTATGTCCATAACATATATAGATTCACATCACATTACGAGTCATAACACTGAGAAACAACATATCACATTAACATAATGTACAACAAAACAAGTCAGCTACAAATAAGAACTTTGGAGATCCCGACCTCTACTAATGATGCATGCAGATGAAATATGATATAACTTATGCTCTGATACCAACTTTGTCACACCCCAAATTTGGAGCCGTGACCGGTCATGGATCATGGGCCTTAGCCCACTGAACCAAGAAAGCTTAACCAGTTAATTAGCTTACTATATGCCAATTATAAATCAATTTCTACCGAATTATACTATTTAAATTCATAAATTAATAGTTTGGGACTAAACCGCCGAACCAAACTATATCCAACAAGGGGCTCAACAGCCCAACAACTAGATGAAAAAGTCATCTAATAAATCCACAATTAAATAATCAATGTAATGAGTGATCTAAATGCGGAAGAAAATAATATAATGAGAATGCATCCTTGAGATCGTATGTCGGATCTCCCGCAGAGCTCAAGACTAGCAAATGTCATGTCACTTGAAACCTGAAAATGTGGGTGAAAACACCATCAGCAATGTAGGTGAATGAAGTACGGATAGTAAAGTACAGTTCTAAAATATGAATTAAAATAACTGATGATAAAAAAATATCATGATAGTGTTACACAATATAGATAAAAAGGATGATCAACTCATCCAACAACTAACAGATCAAAATAATTAAATTCTGTTCTTTCCTTGTGATTTCGTTGATATGGTGAGTCACCCAAAAATATCTGACAGGATAACATAGGGTCCAATAATAAAAAATGCGCATATCAACATATTCCAATGACATAAGAATGTCCAACAAAAATCACCCATAAAACCCTCGCACGAAGCGATAAACCAATGACATAAAAATGTCCAACAATATCAATCATAATAATAATAATGGTGTACGATATGAGCAGATAATGAAATGGAAAACCATCCACAGAAACAACATCCCGGGCAACAATAATAGTAATCAAATGCCAACACAATATATCTCAAGGCTGCCTCGGCCCGTTGGATCCAACATCGAACAGGGGTCACGACAGGATGGCGCCTGAGTCTATTCCCACTAACGATTCCGATTCCAGTTCAGGTCACCGGAAGCCCTGGACTATTTCTTAAACCGTTGAGCGACTAGAGTCACCACGGAATCAAACCCGTCTTTTCTTTGTCGGCCAGAGTCACCTCCGTAGAGGACTTTCCCTTGAACTTTCACAAAGTCCCAATATACATCAATATCGCACCAGTAGATGAACAAAATATGTTTTTGTTGCAATTAAACAGTTTCCACCATGATTTTGAATTCACAAGCTAATACAGATATTACTTTGAAGTTGAAACATACATACAGTTTGACTTAAAACATTTTAAGGGAAACGGAGATTTTAATTAAAAATACGTAGCGTACAGTCACTCACCTGATGTGTGTAGAAGAAGTGCAATGAACTAGCAATAGGATGAAACTACGTCAACCTAAACAACAGGATGCACAACCAACATAAACAACAAGTACTAAACGACGTTTAACTATTCCAACGAGCCATTACCCGTTAGTTAGATTTTTAAATCTTTGTTGGTGATTTAATTAAGTTACCAATTAATTTAAATGTGCTGTTTAAACTGGTACCCCAAACGGCACCTTCAATCCCGTTAATTTCTATTTTTAAGGTTTTCGAATTTAATTAAGTTTAATTATTGTCTAATTACAACTTATAATTAATCAATCATCTAATAATGTTTTTAATAATTAACTTTATTAAAAAAAACATGATTTCAGTATGTACATTACCATTCAATAACTTAGTTAACAATAAGGTCTAACCAAACAGGTCGCTAAAAGTGTATAACAGTGATAAATTAAGCCCTCAGCATATCTCCGTCCGGACGCTGGGGAAGTCTCGTCCGGACGTCCAACAACAGAGGCAGGGTTTGGTCACAGGGTTCCTCCGTCCAGACGCTGGCCGAGCTCCGTCCGGATGCCGGCCGAGCTCCCAAGAGCTCATCGTTCACAACAATGAGCGTCGTCCGGACGGTGGTGAGTTCTGTCCAGACGAAACGTCGACAGAGGCCAAAAACAGAATTTATAAGATGCTATTTTTAATTCGTTTTTGATTTCTTTCATCAAAGATTGTGTTTTTATGTATTAAAAAATTTATCTAACATATCTCCAACGAGTTTTTCAAACCAAAACAATAAAATTCTTGATTTCTATTTTCATACATATATATATACATTGATCTTGTGCTTATATTCATATATCCCGTATAATTAATGTTTGTGATTCATCTTCGATTCTAAACATGATTTCTAGAAGATTAATAAGTTTCTAATCTATTCATTATATATAAAACTGATATGTGCATATACATAGTATAATATATAATGTAAGAACCAAAGAGAGAGAAAAGAAAAACCCACCGGAGGAAGAAGATGAATTCTACGATAGAGGATGATGGTGGCGGCGTGGCGGTGGTGTGAGCTGGTGCTGCAATGCTTGTGGTTGAGAAGAGAAGATGGCTGGGATGGGGGTGAGGTTTTGAGAGAGAAATAGAAA
>JAUTBS010383500.1:0-10336 GCA_032361285.1 Aequorea victoria | reverse complement strand
AATAACGCTTCCGCATCTAAGTTTTAACTAAGAATTAAAAGAGATTAAAAAGCCCTAAGTTTGCCTTTAAACCTATTAACCCCCCTCTAGGTTTCATATCTGGGTCATCAATATTCATTAAAAATCTAGATTTCTTCCCTTTCAAAGAAAATTTTGAGAACCATACCAATTCTTTTTTAAATATCATAAAATTTTGCAGGATTATACATTAGTGAGTCTAGAATCATTTCCAATTGGTCCTTTGAACAAACCATGAGTAGGTTATGAGAAATAACAAAGATACTATTATGTGTCCAGATTAGGCGCTATTTGGTAAAAATTATGTTTCTCTTTTTCTAGAAACTGGGAACTTGTACCTAACATACCCCACTAGTTTCATGTCAAAACAAAATTTCAATATTTTTGGATGATTTTACAAAGTGGGTTGTTTTAACTAGCTTTCAACATATGCGAATACAAGTGGGGTTTTCAATTCCTTTGAGCTAAGTCTTGAATTCATGGGAACCATAGTTTCATTTTGAGAAAACTTGATTTTGATGAAATTCAAATTAAAAGAGTTTAATAACCATAGTTTATGGATTTTAAACGGAGTTGGGGTGAAAGAGATATGATTGATCAAAGTTTGCACAACAAAAATGGGTTCAACATAGAATTAGTGAACTTTGAATTTTTTTTATAAAAATGTAGAAAAATAATACAACTGCAATAATTGAATCAAAAGAAATATATATGATTCTAGTTTCATACCCAAAAAATGGCGCACAAATCCAAGTTTTTTGGAGTGAGATATGGCTGTTTTACGAAAAAAGGTCGAAGCAGAATTTGGCCTGAGCTCGAATGGCGCTCAAGCGCTGCTTTGAGCACGATGCATTGGTGGCTCGAGCGTTGCTTCGAGTCTTGGCCTGTGTTTTTCCCGAACTAAAGCTCTGTTTTCGGTTTCATGTATTGGGTCTTGCTTTTAACTGAAAACATGAGGCTAAGACTTATAAAAGGTTTTCAAAAGTTGATTAAGATTCGGTTGCAAGATTGAAATGAATTGTGTCTGTGTAACAAATTAACAGTGTGTTCTTTGTGGGCCAACATTAATGAAGGAGGCCGATGAATAACGTTCTCGGCCCATCGGTGCCCGACCCGAACCAGGGCCGCCTTGGCCTGAACAGCCCGAACCAGACCGTAGTTACCGGGTACATGGGATGTCGGCCAAAGAGTACTATCCTCACTACATCTCCAGAGACAAGTGTCGAAGCAAAGGCGACCGAATGCTCGACAGGCCGGCTACAAGGAGCACGGCTGGGAACCCAGAATATTGACCGAGACCCGTACGGCCGAGGTACAAGCTCATTAATGCTCTGCAAACCCCTGACATGACAACAACACGTCTTGCCATTAATCCGGCGCCGAGGTACAAGCTCATTAATGCTCTGCAAACCCCTGACATGACAACAACACGTCTTGCCATTAATCCGGCACAGATGCCGCCATTACCAAAAATGGGGTGACACGATAAAGTTAAAAGAGATCGTGTGCCCCCATTGGAAGGAAGGGAAGAAATCTATATAAGGATAGGAAGGCCAAAGGAAAAACGTACGCAATCACATATACATAAATACCCACACCAGTCTCTCTCTCTCTGGTATCTTCCCTTCTGCTTTCTTCTTCTTCTCCATCACCCAACACTAATCTGACTATCGGAGGGGATTTCCGGCCAAGTCCCACCGGCCAGTTCACGTTTGTTGCTCTCGCAGGACCACCATATTGGACTTGGGAAAGTCCGGAGGAGTTTTCGTCCATCCAAACAACACCTTGCGAATTCAACCCCGCACAATTAATGTAGCAATTTTAGAAGGATTCAGGTAAAGATCAAAGCTTACAATTGATAGAGAGAACTCAAAAGAACCTACCTTAAGTGATGAAAGTGAAAGATAAAGACCCAAAGGTGAACCTTCAAAGTTAGAAACTAAAACACTGTTATTGTTTCCTCACTCTTGCCTTCTCCTTCCACTGTTCTTCCCTTTCTCTATTTCTCTTGTTAGAACGTAGTTGCTCAGATGGTATGGAGATGAAGGATCAAGGCCTTATTTTTAGAATTGGAGGCTGAACTTGAATGGAATGAGTGTGTAAAGTGTCAAGAAGGTTACAGTGGTTTGTGGGGGAAATGATGATCATCATCAATGCCTAAAGATTTGTATCAGGTTTGGCCAATGCATGAGAGATCTCCTGATTCCAGCCATGTGAGGGAAAATCAAGGTCTGATTGACAACTGTCTGGACTAAACAACCGAGGAAGATGGTTTGGGCTTAAAACAACGTTAGAAAGTTGTTGGGCTTGGATTTATATATTGGTTACATGGATTTAATTAATTTGGGTCAATTCTTTGAAAACCCACTTGGAATTTTATATAAGTGGCCCACTAATTTTTATATCTTCTCATATTTTTAATATTTCCAAGGCCTAAGGCCCATCACACAAATTCAAGTTTAATAATTAATTAATTATTACATAATTTACATCAGCATATAAGACATGTAACTATTATTTTAATTAATTTTTCATAATGGGACTTTATTCATTTAGTTTATTATTATTTTAAAAGAAGGGCTGTTACATCCTCCCCACCTCAATGGTGGTGTGCGCCATGTTAGGTGGTGTACGCCATGTTTGATCTGGCGAGCGCCGTATTTTTTAGCATGACCAATACTTCTAGTGTTTGTTTCATGTGTTCCCTGTCAACTGCATGCCTCTATTTTATTCGAATCAATATGCATTTTTATTCACTGATTAAGTTTTCCTTTCCCCTTTGCCCTGTGATTTGAATGTTAGCATGATTAGAAGCCTCTTTAGGATGAGATCGAATTTTCTTTTGTTTTATTATTTGGTTTTTTGGTGTTTCTCCCTTTTTTTCCATGAGGATACGTGTGAGTATGTTTAGAAAGTCTTTTAGAATAGATTAGATTTTTGTTTTGTTGTTTGCTTTTGGCTGATCTCTCTTCAATTCCCATTTTGTATATGTTACTTTTCAAAAATTTAAGACAAGAACAATGAAGTGATGAGTAGAGGCCGACCTTTGGTCGGGCGAGAGGGGTGCCTAATACTTTCGCTTCTTGTAACCTAGCTCTCGAGCCATTATATCTGGTAACGACGGAGTAGTACCTTGAAATTTTTTATTTTCTTGGTTTATCATTAAAAATTATGTGGCGACTCCAATTGTGCGGCCTTTAACACAGACGCTTTTTGGGGGTACTCTTGTCAAAACTTAAAACCTGTTTTCCAAACAAAACATTTTTAAAGCACATTTTTTGAGATGGTTCCTCACAGTGGCGACCCCATTGGGGATGCACTTAAGAAAGCAAGTTAAACTTGAAAGCACTTCAATATTATTTTCTTAAATTCTTTATTAGTATTCGCAATTGCATTGAATCATTTTCTATCTCGTTTCTTCTATTTTGAAATGTTACATTAAAAAAAAAAAAAAAGAGAAAACAAAATAAAACACTGCTTAGTCTACTTGATATCTCCGCGAGTTTACTATCTTGGGGTTGTGTTGGGGAAACAAGCAAGCATTCTGACCATATACCTCTTTGCATACGAAAAAAATGGTTATTGCCTACCGTTTGATCATTGCCTTGCACACACCTGTCATGTGAGGTATATTCTTGCCTCTATTCAGAAGGTACCCGGTTATAGACTACCAGCCTCTATTTTTACTGCATGTTGTGTCTTAGAACTTTCTCTTTAAGTTAAACACCCTATAAGATTATATGTTTTATTTCCTTAATTGTTTTTGCTTGATTAGTGCAGATTTCCTTTCTCGGTGTAAGCCAGGTCTTTGTTAGCCGCATGCTCTTTCTCTCTTCTATGTCTTTCTAAGGTTGTCCCGAACTTTAACATTGTTGGGCTTTTCCATGATGCATTCTTTCTCCCCGTAAGCCGGATCTTTGTTACCTACATGCTCTTTCTCTCTCCCGAGTTGTCCCAAACCTCAACATTATTGGGCTTTGCTCTGATGCCTTCTCTCTCACCATAAGATGGGTCTTTATTAGCCACATGATTTTTCTCTCTCCTAGGTCTTTCTAAGGTCATCTTGAACCTCAACGTTATTGGGCTTAGCCCCGACACCTTCTTTATTTTCGTAAGTTGGGTCTTCGCTACCTACACAATTTTTCTCTCTCTCTCGATCATCTCGAGGCTATCCCCAACCTCGTCGTTATAGGACCCTTTTTTGATGCATTTCTTTTGTTTTGAGCCTTTTTTTATTATCCTCATGCTATTTCTCTTTCTTTCCCTAAGGATCTTTCTGAGGTCGACCCGGACCTCGATGCCATTGGTCCTCGTTCTGATGCCAATTCTCTTTCCCTTATCTTTCAGGAAGCTTTAAAGACCTATCATTGCTCTATTTAGCTCTAATTTTATACGCATTTGGACTAGATCTTCAAATGGACGGCTTCAAAGGGTAGACCCAGATTTAACAGAAGCATCGATGGCAGAAGACAGTACAAATACCACCTTGATGAGGGCTCTGGCAGAAATGCAGAGGGCCGTGAAAGGTATGACCCTTAGTCTGCACAATCAGGCACAAGTCCACGCCTAGTGCCAAGCAGAAATCTGGGCCCTAGAAGCTAACCAAGTTCCATGCCAAGGGGCCCATGGCCCGCAAGATGGCATCATTGAAGATCCCCTATGGGATAATAATCCACAAGATGTTGGAGTTTTTCTGGGAGTTGTGCCAGTTGTTGTTGCACCTGCAGTAGTTGGGGTGGACCTCGCTCTAGCCCGAGAGGCACTTTTGGCTGAAAAGGTCGATAAATTAGAGAAAGTTTTGAGAAAAGAAAAAGGAGTTGGTGAATACATGTTGGACATCAGAGGCCTTTGGCTCTTTTTTAATGCCAAGCTCCAAAAAAAAGTTCAAAATGTTAGACATGGAAAAATATGATTGTACGGTGGATCCTCAAATTCACCTACGCATGTATATTTGTACCCTATCACGCATAGGGATCGACGATCATATGGAGGCATAATTATTCCATTGTTCTTTATCGGGAGTAACCAAAAAATGGTTTATATCCTTGGAAGCCACCAAAACTAGGACTTGAGAAGACAGTGCTACCGCCTTCGTCGATCAGTACAGTTATAATGTCCAACTGGATATAACTAACCAAGAGATGGAGACCACTAAGAAAGATGTCAAAGAAGCCTTTGCAGACTTTCTGAACCGTTAGAGGCAAAAATTTGCAAAAATGACCAATAGACCGACATAGAAAGAATAGGTCAGGATATTAGTAAAGAATTTGCAGCCCCAATTCAAGAAGTATCTGATCACCCAGCCACTCATGACTTTTAAGAAACTATTTGATGCGGGGATACGGATTAAAGATGCTATTCACTCTGGGGGATCGAGAGAGGAGAAAGCAACCAAAACTAGAAGCCTAAAACGCCATTTTAGAATAACTACACCACCAATCAAGACAACAATAACCCAACCAACAATGCTACCGACTCCATAATGATAGCCCCAGAAACCAACCTCCTTAACCCTCATCCAGGCCAGTCTAATCATCCCATCAAACAAAGAGCCCAAACGAGGACTTTCACCCAGTTGAGCATGCCACTCTGTATCCTGTTCACCAGGTTAATGGGGAGAGGCCATCTCAAACACCGTGAACCAACTCCTCCGCCCAATTCACTTACACCAAGATATAATCCCATTCAGTACTGCGCCTTCCATTAGGGGCACGGGCACTTAATCAACAACTGCATGAGGCTTTAGCATGAAATTCAAGACCTCGTTGATAACAAGGTGATTTTTCCACCAACTGCATCAAGACGAATGTAACTACTAACCCCTGGTAAACCATGTTAACCCACCTTTGTAGAACCTGAACTGTATTCACATCGATCATCCCTTATATGATCCCAGTGTTTACATTTGCTCGGAAGATGTAACCATGCCAAACCCGCCTCTCCTGGAAGGGGATTCTCTATGGTCTTTGGATGCCAAAAAGACCTTGTACGTGGAGGAACATACATTGGCAGACATTGAGGAAGCAAAAGAATTGATTAACGAGTGGAATGATATGGTGAAATATGATGTGGTGCAAGTAGAATTTGCCTTCTACAACCCGAATATGGTAATCGATAGTGACGGTTGGCTTACTCCTAGCGAGTCAGAGAATGAGGAAGACAGTAATCAATCTAACGGAATCCATGAGTGGGTTGATGACTTGGATGAAAATCTATTCACCTATGGGAGTAAACTGGAAGATAGTGAAGATGAGAAGTCTGAAGATGAGGAGTCCGCGAAAGAGGAATCACAATCCAAAGAAGGAGAACCAGAGGAAAAATTAAAAAAAAATCCAGAAAGAGAACCAAAAAATGAATTAGAGAATGAATTAAAGGAAGAATCAGAGAAAGAACACACGAGACACATAGTAAAGAAAATTTAGACAACATAGCAGATCATCAACAAAGAAGCTGTAGAAGAGAACAGTGAGAAAGCCATATATGAGAAAAATGCTAGCTAGAATGGTTTCCCGAGGAAGGAGAAACAATCCTGACCTTTTCTTTCTAGATGATGACATCTGAAAAGGTTCAGAACTTGACAATAGTTGGGCCATAGAGGAAATATGGGAAGATAAAGAAATTAGCAGGCAAGAAACAACAATAGAAAAGGAGAAAGATATAATTGAGGGAGATCTATGTGCATATGAGGGTTATACAGTAACTGATAAAGAAAAAGGAAAAGTAGAGAAAGGTGACTTATGGAAATTTGAGAAAATGAATATATCAAAAATTAGTATAGCTGCGGATCCATGAGCAGGTTTATAGGATCAAGTATAAGAGATTGAACACTTGACCAGAAGTGGTGGACACTTCAAATCGACACACCTTGAGAAGGGAGAGGCAAGCAAGAAGTTAGTTAAAATCGAGGAAGATGAGGATTTTGTACTTGAACAGCTCAAGAAGATTCAGGCCAATTTAAGCATCTGATGGCTACTGATGGCATCCCACAAACACTAGCAAGTAGTCCTGAGAGCTTTGAGCAAAATGAATGTCTCCATAAACACTACCCCTGAATAGCTGGTCACCATAGTGGCTCCAACTTGCTTGGCCAATTTTATCACTTTTACCCATAAAGATATACCAGCCGAAGGACGCCTACAAAATAAACCTCTGCATGTAACAGTGAAGTGTCTGGGAAAGTGGGTGCCAGTACTGCTGATTGATAATGGATCGGCTTTGAATGTCTACCCGCTTAGGACATCACATTACCACGGGTTAAAAGAACAAAACTTCAGGCCAACTACCCAAAGGGTACGAGCTTACGATAATACCTAGAGGAATATGTTGGGAGTGGTAAAGTTTGTTGTAGTTATTGGCCCGACAGAGAATGAGATAGAGTTTCATGTATTGGACATGCTAGCTTCCTTCAACTTATTGCTTTGGCAGACCCTGGCTCCATGATCTCGATGTACAAGCAGTTCTGTCTACTCTTCATTAGAGAGTTAAGATGGAGTTATCGTAACCATTTTTGGGGAGTCTAGCATGCAACCACCAGTGAGTGATGGGACCCCTCTACTAGAAATCCATCATGGTGAAGAGGACTTGGTTTTGAGCAATTTTGACTTTGATCAATCTGTGGCCATTCAAACCTTGATGACATGTGAACAACTATACATGAAGCCCCAAGTAGTGACTATGATGAACAAGTTGTCTTATTTCCCAGGGTTTGGTCTTGGGAATAATCAATAAGGGAGAACATAGCCAGTAGGTGTTGTAAGAAATCGCTATACCTTTGGCCTAAGGTACAAGACGACAACAAAAGATTACACCGAGAAGGCAGCAGTGACACAAAAGATAGCAATAACAAAGAGAAATGGGAAAGAATACACAATTCTAGTAAGGATATCCGTGACTTTAAATGGGTATTTTGTGAAAGAATGAGATACCTTCCTATTTTGTTACTTTTTAGAGCCATGGACTGAAAAAGAATCGGGACAGAAGGTCCTGGGGTTAGAAATATTTTTTAACCACCACCTGACAGATAGTGAAGAAGAGGAAGAGACAAAGAGAGAAGAAGAAATGGGAAAGACAAAAAAGCAAGACTGGTTCGAAGGCATAGAAGAATTAGTGTTAGGGTTGCTCTTTAGTGAAGAAATGGTCCTGATGTGTATAGAAGAAGCTAGTGAGGCTGTGATGATGGTGGATGCCAGCGTGCCTATAGACTGCTCAAGGATGATTGTGGACGCAAATAATGTTGCTTTTAATAATTGGTCTTATGAGTATAATGTAATAGATGAGGTAGATAGTGGACGAGAGTTCGAGTCGATAGATAGTGGACCATAGTTCGAGTCGGACTCGATCGTCTGCATCTGTAAAGTCAGAATCAAGTGATGAGTCTATTGGGCATGCATTTGTTGGTGTACCCCGGTCTTATTTTTCTTTTAATTTCACATCAGAGTCTATAATCCCTGCTATCAATATCACTGAAATGAGAAATTGTTCTGGTTACTCTGCTATACTTCTATTAGAATGTATGGTTTCTATTTCCAAAAATGCTTTTGATGGGGTTGTTCCCCAGGAAATAAAAGTTTTGATTGAAAGAGAATAAAAGATGCGCGTAAAACTTTTAAATGAAGAAACTTTTTCAATAAATTTTGTTACTGAGAATGATCCTCAAATGGTCCATATCATTTGAGGAATGTGAGCATTTGATTGATATATTAAAAGAATTTAAAAATGTTTTTGTATGGTCATACGAAGATATGCCTGGAATTGACCCAAAAATTGTCCAACATAAAATTCCCCTTTACTCCGATGCTAAATCGGTTAAACAGAAGCTCTAATGTGTAAGACCTGACTAGACCCTCAAGATCAAGGAAGAATTTACCAAGCAAGTGAATGTTGACTTTCTCCAGGTGAGAGAATACACCAAGTGGGTGGCCAACATTGTTCCGGTACCAAAGAAGGATGACTGAATTCGAGTTTTTGTCGATTTTTGAGATATCAACAAAATAAGTGCAAAGGGTGACTTCCCTATACCGCACATAGATGTTCTGATTGATAACACTGATGGTCATGCTCTGCTCTCATTTATGGATAGTTTCTCTAGGTATAACCAAATTCTTATGGCTCCTGAGGATTGAGAAAAGAACATGTTCACCATGCCATGAGGGATGTACTGTTATTGGGTTCTGCCATTTGGATTGAAGAATGAAGGAGCCACATACTAATGCGTTGCAATAACCTTACTTCACAATATGTTGCACATAGAAGTGAAATTATATGTTGATGACATGATCGTCAAGTCTAAGGATCGTAAAGGACATGCCGTTTTGTTGAGAAAGTTCTTTGAAAGAATCTGAAAGTACCAAATGAGGCTAAACCCTCAGAAATGTGCCTTTGGAGTTACTGCAGGAAAGATGCTAGGATTCATGAGAACCCAACGAGGAATAAAGGTAGACCCTTCAAATATCAAAGCAATCCTGGAAATTTCTTCCCTGAAGACGGAGAAGGAAGTTAGGGGGTTTCTTGAAAAAAATTAGTTTATCAGTCGCTTCATCGCAAAACTGACTATAACTTGCAAACCCGTCTTTCATTTACTGAAAAAGAATACAAAGTTCCAATGGGACCATCATTTCTAGAACTTCTTCGAATCAATATAGAGATATGTGCAAAATCCTCCAGTCTTATCTTCCTAGAACCCAGAAAACCGTTAATCTTATATCTATCATTGAACGACCTTTCCATGGAGTGCATGGTAGCATAGGAAGAAGACGTCGGTGAAGAAAGGGTTGTGTACTATATGTGTAAGAAGATGACTGGAAGCAAAGTTTGGTACATGCAGTTGGAAAAGACTTATTTGGCTTTGGTATGGCTCGTCAAAGAAATTATGACATTACATGCTAGCATATTCAATAGTTCTGATTTCCAGGATGGAGCCGATTAAGTATTTATTTGAAAATCCTGCGTTAATAAGAAGATTGGCCAGATGGTTGCTCTTATTGGCCGAATTTTAACTATATGACTAGGAAATTAATAAAAGGAAGGGTCGTAGTAGAATTCTTAGCCGACCAACCAATCGAGGGAGAAGAAGTTTCAGAATTTTAGTTTTCCAATGAAGATTTGATGAAAGAAAAGAATGAACTATGGATCCTGTACTTTGCTGGTGCCTCGAATCAGTATGTGTAATAACCCGAATTTTTGTAAAGTTTAGCATAGGCGTAAATTTACCCTAATGGGTTTACCAAGGGTTCAAACCCTATAAATTGAATCACACAAACCCTAATAGTAAATTTTAGTGGTTCAATACTTAGAAGTATCAAACAAACGGTAACCTAGA
>JAUTBS010383389.1:0-10339 GCA_032361285.1 Aequorea victoria | reverse complement strand
CGATTCTAATGTTGTTTTTATTTAAAAGTTAATCTATCAAGCATATAAATAAATATGAGAACACCACGGTTAAACGTATGAAGAACCAGAGATTAAATCTTTAATGTATACAATATATGTATATATATATGACAGTATATATATATATACATAATAGTGAGGTGTATAATCAAGTGAATTTATGTATCAAAATATCATGCAATCGGCCATGAAAATATGTCTATACCACTCAATTTCATGATAAAATATTAAAGAATAATAAATCATGAAGAAAGAATGAAAAAAAATATCTTAAAACCAGGGATTCCATCCATAAAAGTCCCTAGTGCGAAACTTTGGATTGACTCACACGTTGGTTGAGTCGACCAACGTGACGTAGAATTGTTCACCGTGACCAGTGGGTCGACTCACGTATGGAATGAGTCTACTCATGAGACCACCCTGCCTTTGGGTCGACTCATGGACCATTTGAGTTAACCCATGCACCTCTGCCTTGGCCTTTGGATCAACTCACTTTCTCTTGGGCCGACTCACTACTCCCCTATAACCTTGGGTCGACTCATAACCCATTTGGGTCGACTCAGTGACTATGTCGTGGCCTATAAACCTTTTGAGTCGACTCACCAGCATTCTAGGTCAACTCACAGAACCTTGCTATACCTTTTAAGTTGACTCGCCCCATTTTGGGTCAACTCACAGTACCTTTGTATGCCTTAGGTTCGACTCCTGCCTTTCCTGTCTCGACCCCTTGTGACCTGAGAGGCTTGGGTCAACTCACAGATCTCATGAGTTGACTCACAGCCACCTTTGACGGAGACATACCACCTTGGGTCGACTCACAAGCTCTGTGGTGTCGACTCATGGCCACCTAAGAGCTTTGGGTTGACTCACAGCCATTTGGGTCGACTTACAGTTACCTATGCCGAGACTATTTTCTCTTAAGTCGACACATAGCCTTACTATGTCAACTCAAAGCCTTCTGTAACACTGTTGCGTCAACTAAGAGACCCTTTGAGTCGACTCACAGTGCCGAAAATCTAAAATATAATTCTGAAATTAACTCTAAATTGTTTAGGATCTGTTTGGGTATCAATTTAAGAATAAGTTAAATTAACTAAAGATTAAATTAACACCAGAACCAAAGATTAAAACTTAAAAAATGGGGAAGGGTCCTTTCGGTTGATTTATTCAGTTTATTAGCTTTGCATAAGATTATGATTATTGCATCATATGATCAGGTTGACATGTGAACCGTAGATTGTATTGCTATATTCTTTAAGGTTGCATTGGATATGAGGTGAGTGGACTTACATGCTATGTACTTTCAATAAAATTTCTGTATTTCCTAAATTATATTGAAAAAGAAAATGCATATGTTTTAAATGCTTTTAAATGATATTATATGATATTCTCTATAAATTCATGGTACAAATATTTTATAAGTTTTTCCTATATATATGGTGCGATTATGAGATATGATTCTTGAGAATAAAAAAAGTTCAGGGGAAAACTCTCTACGGAGGTAACTCTGGCCAACTAGGGAATATACCCGATCTGAATCTCGTGGTAACTCTAGTTGAGTCTACAATTAAGGGACAGCCCGGGTGCGTCCAGTGACCTTAATCGGGATCGTTTAGGGAACAAATTTATGCGCTAACCTGTGGTGACCCTACTTCAATATTGGATCTAATGGGCCGAGGTTGCCCCGGGTTATGATGTGGCATTGGTTACTTGTTATGCTCGGGTTGTTCCTGTGGTACTGGATTGATTTGTTCCACTCTTTGATGATCATATGACTATACCATTATTATGATACGGACATATTTATGTCTGATAATTTGAGGACAGCTCTGATGTCCAGTTTAAGATTTTGGTAAATCGTATTGATAACGAGACCATATAGAAAAAGATATATAATTTTATGAAAGAAATGATGGATTGAATGATTGCCATTTTGAAATAAAATGATGGGTTGAATGATCGCCCTTTTAAAATGAAATAATGGATTGAATGATCGCCTTTTAAAATGAAATGATGGGTTGAATGATCGCCTTTTAAAATAAAATGATGGGTTGTGTGATCGCCCTTTTTGATTATATTGTATATCTCATACCATGATTATGTTTGAAATACAAGATATTTTAAATTCCCTACTTTGAACTGTATTCTATTATGCATGTTTCTATTCACCAATTTTAGCTGATGTTGTAAAATAATATTTCAAGTAATTAGGGAAGAAGCTAATTGATGGACTCGATAGTTTCATAGGATCTAGGAATAAGACCTCTTAGGACATGCATTTCGTTTCAACATTGAATAAATATCATTTAATTATGAATTGGTTGGAACAACACATTGATGATATATTATGGGCTGATTGTCCCACAATGATTATTTATGAATTTTAATTGATTAAATCTCTTACATTCGATATCTTTTAGCATATTGTTAGGTAATTATATGATTAAGGTTTTTTTGGTTCATTGGATTAAGACTCAATATCAATGGCCGGTCACCTTTTCAAATTCGGGTGTGACATTCACTACACAATCTTCGTTGAGAGAAGAAGTTGGATTGAGCAGTCCTGCCCGAGCTGATTCATCCACCGAATCAGAAATTGACTGGTCAATCTTCCCTATAGAGCAGAAAGGAGCTGTTGGTGTGGGCCTCTCCTAGTTTTTGAAGGTCGGGGGAAAGAAAAAGAGGCTCCAGGCCAACATCCTCTTCAATTTTCTTGGCACCCATGAGCCAATCCCCCACCTGATAAGAAATCTGGCTCATAAGACTCAAAAACAAATCAGAGGTTTTCAGAACTTTGCCATTCCCAAATTTTGGCCGTGTGGGCGCCGATCGGTCTTTCGACTAGATCCCCGCCTATGGAGCGTCTGGGGAAATTCTCGTCTGGAGAAGAGTCTGGTCCGGTCTGAATTCAGGCACATGTGTTGAAGGGTATCTCTCTCTACTGGGAATGGTGTGAGTTTGCCAAATGCTTGACAAGCCGCTAATGTGGCATCCCAACTCCATAAGAAGAAGCAGGCAGAGGCATCTATCCCTGCCCGAGCATGAAGAATGCCCGAGGCTTCCCATAGCGAGGCCCCTGCCACCGCTCTTCTTCAGAGAACGAAGAGGAAGGTTGGCCCGTCCCTTATCGAGTCGACTATTGAGACTTCGGGGGCCAGGCCAAGGGGAAAGGGACCTTGGTCATCAAAGAGAAAATGGTGCCATGGGTACCCCGATTGATGAAGGATGATCGGCTCATCCAAGCTGACAATCGGGTGAACTCTCCCGAGACTGCTTTGGGTCTGTCAGAGGTGTTGAAGCTTCCAGGCGACATGAAAGCAATTCGGGGGATGTCGAACTTGCATCTCTCAAAATCGGTCATCCGACATCTCATCTAGGTTGTCTATATGCCTTTCTTTTGCTCCTGCTTTTTCCCTGTATCCTTTTCTATCTAATCATTGTCTATTCGGCAGGGCCTTCAAAGAGCCATGGTGCAGCTAGAGCAGATGACTGATCGAGAGGCTGAGCTTCAAAGGTCTTATCAGAAGAACCTCGACCTGCTCAGTAACCTAACAAAGGCTGAGAATGCTCTTCGGGAGAAGACGTGCCTCACAGACGAAGCCGCTCATCAAGCAAGGAAACTGGCCATCGAGCTGACCAAAGAGCAGAGGAAGGTGATGGAGTCCGAGGAGAACTTTTGCCTAGCCTCCATTGAATTGTAGAAGCTTCAGAAAGAGCAGGAGGAGACGTCAAAGCTCTCTTATGCTGATGGGATGGAGGATGCCACCGTGGAGTACAAGGCCCATCTGCCTAAGCTCCAAGATATGGTCTCCAATGTCGCTTGGGTAGCAGCCTTTGAAGCTTCTGGGGTGACATCAAACTCCACCCTCTTCTTCGAGATCTCTCTCTCGATCTTGTTCGGGGACGTAGACGAGGAAGATGAGGTGGCAGATGATGACTTCTCGGAGAAAATTACAAACCTTGAGGCCGAGAAGTCTGATGCCATAGTAGATCTGACCCTTGACTCCTCGATGACGACGGTTGATCCCTCAGAGCCTTTCGTATGTGATGTTACGGAGGCGGGCTTGACCGAGCTCGTTGAAGAGGTCCTAGTCGGAGAGACCGCGGAACAACCCAGAATTGAAGTGCCCGATCATCTGGATCCCTCTGTCGTAGCTTAAACAATCTTTGTTTTTTTTCTTCATGTTTTGTGATCATAGGGGTTTTTAAGTCCCTTTAATAAATGAAGTTTTTCTTTTTCCATGGTGTTTCAATCCTACATGCTTTGAATGTTTCCTCAAGCATATGTTAGTACATCTTTAGGCCCTCTAAAAATTATACGCTTGGTGTAGATATCATTATTTAACTCCTTCAAACAGTGTATGTTTTAAGAAGGAACAAGGATCTCCTACCTTTGTAAAAAGAAAGTAAAGGCTTTTTCATGTTTCCGCCCAAGTTCTCTTTTGGAAAGATAGAGGGATTCGAACCTCTTTCACATTCTACCATTTCAGCGAGAGAGCTTTGGGGTTTGATCCATGAGCTTAGGTTTTTCTCTGAACAAATTTTATCTATCTTGGGAAGATAGGGGGAGTTTGGTCCTTTTCTCATTTTACCTTTCGGTATGAGAGTTTTTGGGACCGTTTCCAAGCCCTTAGTTCGGGCAAAAGATTTCATCTATCTTGGACAAATAGGTGGAGTTCGGTCTCTTCGTCATTTTACCTTTCAGAATTGTTCCCAAACCTTTAGTTCGAGCAAAAAATTTCATCTATCTTGGGCAGATAGGGGGAGTTCGTCCCCTTCCTCATTTTACCTTTCGAAAATAGAGCTTTCAGGACCGTTCCCAAGCCCTTTGGTTTGGGCAAGAAATTTCATCTACCTTAGGCAGATAGTAGGAGTTCGGTCCCTTCCTCATTTTACCTTTTGGTAAGAGAGCTTTCGGGACTGTTCCCAAGCTATTTGGTCTGGGTGAGCTTCTGAAGAGGTGAATAATAAAAAACTTCAGAGTTTTCATACAAATTTAGTTTTTTGATAAATGCCTTATATCTTTATTCCTCGTGGGAGTTTTCATACAAATTTAGAAATATAACCTTCTCAAGTTAGATATGTTCTAAGGCCGAAGTATAGCCTTACCTTGTAGATCTTCCAAGTGATATGCCCCCGTGCCTGCTTTGCCAATGACTTTGTACGACCCTTCCCAGTTCGGTCCGAGCTTCCCATCCATTGGATTTTTGGTGTGCGCCACAACATTTTTGAGTACAAGGTCCCTAGTTGAAAACTCTCTGGGGCGAACTCTTCAATTGTAACTTTTGGCAGAAGCTAACTTGAGTAGAGCCTTTTCTCTTTTTTTTTTTGGCGAGATCCAGATCCCTTGCCAGCACTTTGAAGTTGGTCACTTCTTTGAAAACTTCAGTTTGGATTGTTGGGAGGCCGATCTCGAGAGGAATTACCGCTTCCACCCCATAGGCCAAAGAGAAGGGCGTTTCGCCTGTCTACCTTCTATGAGTTGTTCGATAGGTCCAAAGGATAGAGGGGAGCTCCTTGACCCATATCCTTTTTTATGTTTCTAACTTATTTCTTAGCCCATCTAGGATTGTTTTCTTTGAAGCTTCTGCCTACCCATTACTTTGGGGATAGGCTGGCGTGGAGAAGTAGCTCTTTATGCCAAGCTCGAAAAATAAGTTCTTGTGTAACGAGCAGTCGAATTGAGTGCCAATATTTGAGATAAGAGCTCAGGAAATGTCAAAATGAGTGATAATACTCTTCCAGACAAACCTATTGACATTCGTGTCCCTGATGTTGGCTAAGGGCTCAGCTTCAATCCACTTTGTAAAGTAGTCCATTGCCACCAGGAGGTATTTCCTATTACCAGTCGCTTTGGGGAAGGGCCCCACTATGTCCAACCCTCATTATGCAAAGGGCCACGAACTAGTGAGGGTTGTAAGATATTTGGATGGAGTTCAGATTAGTGGGGATAACTTTTGGCATTTCTCACACTTTTAGACATACACCTGGACATCTTTTTGCATGTAAGGCCACCAATACCATTGGAAGATTGCTCTTTGAGCTAGGGACCTCCCTCTGATATGGCTCCTATAGATGCCTTTGTGCATCTCAAAAATAAAATCTTCCATCTTAGCTGGATGGATGCAGAATAGGTAGTGCTCGGTGAAGGATTTCTTGTACATATCTCCCGTTCCTGATATCTAGTACCGGGCAGCTTTCCTGCATAGCTTGTGAGCCTCTTTTTTGTCAGTTGGGACTTTATCATTCAATAAGAAGGTTTTGATTGGATCCATCCAGCTCGGTCCAAGCTTAACATAGAGGACTTCTTATTCGATCCCTGATGTCGTGCTCAAGCGTGGTAGGAATTCTACTTTAATCACTCGCTCTTCCATCGATCGTACTGCTGATGCTAAGTAGGCTAGTGAGTCAGCATGCCCATTTTATTTCGAACTAAGTTAGGTGATCTCTACTTACTCAAAAGTTTGGGCTAATCTCTTTGCCATCTGGAGTAAGCGATCATCCTGAGCTGCGTACTCACTTGTAAACTGGTTGACAACCAGTTACGAGTTGTAAAAAACTATTAATTTGAAAGCCCCTAGGGCATGAGCATCCCTGAGCTCGGCCACCAGAGCCTCGTATTCTGCCTCATTGTTTGAAGCATGAAAACCAAGCCTAATGATCCTTTCAATAAGGGCCCCTTCGGGACTAAAGAGGACTATGCCGGCGCTTGAACCCTTTGCGCAGGCTGATCCATCGACATATAAGTGCCAGAATCCAGCTATGCCTTCTTCCTGTTCTGCTGGTAGCTCAGGAAAGACTTGTATCTCCTGCCCCAAGCTCTGTAGGCTCGACTAAATGCTCAGAGGAACTTACCGTGTTTGCTTTATTAGTTTTTGGGGTGAATTCTATTATAGAATTTATCAACCCCTGTCCTTTTATGGCTGTTTGGGACTGGTATTATATGTCATATTTTCTTAGCTCTACTGCCCACTGAACTACCCTGCCCGAGAAGTCTGTCTATCACAACATGGTTTTGAGTGAGTGTTCGGTGTATAGCAAAATGGAGTGAGCTTGAAAGTAGTACACCACTTTGCGCGAAGTAGAGACTAAAGATAAAACTATTTTTTCTAAGGGCAGTTACCTAGTCTCTACATCTAGCAAATTTTTATTGACGTAGTAGATCGGCCTCTGTATGCCTCCCTCTAATTGAAGAAGGACAACACTTACCGCCCAATCTGACACGATCAGGTACATGTAGAGTTGTTCGTCGGCTTCTGGCACAGAAAGAAGGGGTGGTACTACAAGATAAGCTTTTAGTTCGGCTAAGGCTTGTTCACACTCACCCATTCATTAGAACTTCTCGGCCTTCTTCAAGAGCTGGAAGAAATGGTGGCATTTGTCTGAAGCTCGACTGATGAAGCGATTAAGTTCGACTGTCATTCTAGTGAATCTTTAGACCTCCTTGATAGTTTTTGGACTTTGCAGCTTCTGTATTACCAAAATCTTATCGAGGTTGATCTCGATTCCTCTATGGTTAACAAGAAATCTGAGGAATTTCCCCGAGCTAACCCTGAAGGCACACTTTGAAGCATTCAATATGAGTTTGAAAATTTTAAGAATGTCGAAGGTGGCCTGTAGATTGGCCAAATGTCTGCCCGACTTCCTGCTTTTTATGACTATTTTTTGGTGTAGACTTCCATGGTTTTGCCAAGCAGCTTGCTAAACATCTTTGTCGCTAGCCTCTGATAAGTAGCGCAACATTCTTTACCCCAAAATGCATCATCTTATAGCAATAAATCCCCTTCGGAGTTGTAAAGATAGTTTTCTCCATGTGGATACATAGCTATTTGGTGATAGCCTCTTTAGGCCTTCAGAAAACTCATCCTCTAGTGTCTGGCTGTTGCATCCACAAGATGATCGATCTTGGAGAGAGGAAAGATGTCCTTTGGGGCAAGCTTTATTGAGGTTGGTATAATCGACGCAGACCCTCCACTTGCCATCTTTCTTCTTCACGAACACTATATTGGCGAACCAGTTTTGGTAGTAGACTTCCTGAATTGCATCGGCTTCTAGGTGTCGGTCAACCTCTTCCTTCACTGCCTCAACATGCTGTACTGCTGACCTCATCCTCTTATGTATTACCAAATTGTGCACTGGGTCTACATTGAGCTGATAGGAGATGATTTTGGGATCTATCCCAGGCATTTTATATGGGGTCCATGCGAAGACCTCGCGGTTGGTGATGAGAAAATGGACCAGCTCAGATTTTTCTTATTCGGCCAAGAGGGTACTGATCAAGAAGAACCTTTCTTCACTGTCGGGGTCAATTCGAACCTTCTTGAGATCCTGCACTACCTTTTCCTCGGCGTCCCGACTGTACTCGGCAATATTTACTCATTCGGTAACTTCGATCGTTTTTACCTTGGAGAAGGCTCCCTTCTTTTTGACGGCATCAATGAAGCACTGTCGAGATGCTTGTTGGTCTTCCTTTATCTCCACCACTTCTCTGTCTACTTAGAACTTCAGAGTTTGATGGTAGGTTGATGGTACGATCTTTATTACATGAAGTTGTGTTCGGCCCTGTGAGAAACTCTCTCAAAAAATGTGTTGCCTTCCTCTTTTAAAGATAGATTTAAAACGCTCTCGGTTTAAGGTTTTTAAAAGAAAAGTGGGGTTTGGTATTTTTGAAAAGAGAGCCTCTCAAATGCGTCCGTATTAAATGTCGCACAATTAGAGTCGCCATTTGATTTTTAATGATAAACCAAGAAAAAAAAATTTTAAGGTATTAGTCCGTCATTACCAGAGATAATGGTTCGGGAGGTAGGATACGAAAAGGGATGGTGTTAGGTACCCCTCTCGCCCGACCAAAAGATCAGCCTCTACTTAACCACTTTTTAGTTCTTATCTTATGTTTTTCAAAAGTAACACATACAGAATGGAGGTTGAAGATAGATCAAACAAAATCAAATAATAAAACAAAACCTAACCCAAGACTAAAGATTTTCTAAGCATTACCTCGGGGACTGCTACTGAGTGGCATATCTTTTCGGCCTTTTGCTGCTCTCTACCTGCTAGGTATATGCCACCATTCGTACATGGTGCCTAGCTTCCCATTCCTTGAGGGGTCCTAGTGCGCCATGTATGACATGAACAATACCGATTGGGGTATCATCTTGTTCAGTGTTGTCCTGTTGGGCTGCCTATTTCTCTCGATGCATCGCCTTTTGAGTATCGATGTGTTCGGCCAAGTGCCCTGCCCCGACCAAGTCTTCGAGGTGTCATTTGATTGTTCAATAATCCTTCGTGTGCTGGCCATGGTCTTTGTGGTAGAAGTATTTTTTGTTCCCGAGACTTTTATTGGGATCATCGATCATCTTGGTTGTTCATTGGAATTATGGCTTGTTCTTGATTTTGTCCAGGAGTTTGTGGAAGGACTCCTTGAACACAGTCTGGAAAGCTTGGTGGGTTTTTGGCTCTGTTGAGCTTGGTGCCTCCTTTCTTCGGAATTGATCTTTCTTCTTCTTGTTTCCTTTTTTATTTGGGTACTTGGAGGACATCAAGCCCTATTGGACCTGGAATAGGTCTTTCTCTACCTTTGCATGCTTCTCAATCTTCACCATGAGCTCAGACATTGTGCTTGAGGGCTTTTTCGTCAGGGACGACCTGAGCCCGCTAGTGGGTGAAAGATCGAGCTTGAATGAGGCTACGAGTATGTGCTCGCTGCAGCCTTCAACTTTATTGTAAAGCTCCCAATGCCTCCGAGCATAATCCCGGAGAGTCCTTGTGTCATTTTTTTGGATGGACATAAGGGTGTCCACTCCTTTTAGAAGCTTGCTGTAAGTGATGAACCGAGTTGTAAAAGTTTTGTCTAACTGTTTCCAACTTTCAATGGACCGTGGGGCCAATCTGTGGAACCAACTCAAAGTGAGGTCCCTTAATCTGGATGGGAACATTCTACACAAAAGTGCATCATTCCCACTCTAAAAGGCCATCACCTGTCGGTAGTGTCAAACCTGGCTTACGGGATTCGACTTTCCATCATACACTTCAAACATAGGGAGAGAGAACTTTAGAGGAGGGTCAGAGTTCTCGATTACCTCAGCGAGTGGTGATATTGAGATTTTCTCCAGAGCTCTTCTTACCGCGTCGTGTGCCGTTCTTCTCATACTTAATGGAGACGATCGCCCAACTTTTTCTCGAACCACAGCGTCAGGTCCTGCTGAGTTCTTTTGATTTTAGTGTGTTTGGAGTGGGTGCTATGTAACATCCCGTAATTTAATAAATGAAATATTAAAGAGAAAATTAATTATTCATGAGTTGGGGGATAATAATTTGT
>JAUTBS010383167.1:0-10339 GCA_032361285.1 Aequorea victoria | reverse complement strand
TATATATATATATATATATATATATATATGTATATATGGCTGCCTCAGCCACCGCCCCATTAGCAAAGAGAAATTAAAAAAAATTAAAGAAAAGAAAATTAGGAAAATCAAAGAATTAAATTACTTGTACTAGACAAGACATTAAGTTTGTCTTTGTCTCTAATTTATTTTTCCAAACATGGTCCTAGTAATTTTGGTCCCCAAGCTATGATTAGAAGTTAACCAAATCAAAGGAACTAAACTATAACTAGAATGTAACTTAGTTGGAATCAAACCAAATCTCTAGCTAAATGAGGGGCAAAATAGTCTTTTATCACCCAAGTCTTTGCTTACATAAACCCACACTCTCCCACACACTTAAAGAAATTCGCAAACTCTTACCCACTCCTAGAATAATTTGGCCAAGAGAGAGATAGAGAAGGAAGAAGAAGGAGAAAGAAGAATAAGGAATAAAATGAAGAAGAAGAAGAAAGTGAAGGTGGGCTAAAGCTAAGTCCAACTTCTTTGATCAACAAAATTTATTATGTAAGAGACCTCTCTAACTCTACACTTCTCTCTCTAACATAAAAGAAGTTAAAATAAGAAATGATAAAATTCATGAATCTAGGAAAGGGAGAAAGGGATTCTTATTCTAGGGAGTAGTTCTTGTGATTTGATTATGTGGCTAGATAACACATCAGATGGTTGATTCTATGTAATATATTCATATGTGTTCATATGATGCCTTGATTCAAAACTTGTATGTGTGAAGATGAAAGAAAAGGTGATGAAAGTAACAAGATACTAAGTTTGGTATGAAATAGTGGATAAAATGACCATTCTAAGAACTTGTGTGGTTATCAAACTTTAGTAAAATTAAAACTTATTTTTGGTGGAGCTACCTTAACATGTCCTTAGCATGTCTAGTTTTTTGTTAGCTTTCAAAATAAATTTTAGAACCCCTATGCTAATTTTGAATAGTTTGCATTTGTTTGGCAGTAAAATAGACACTTTTGACAAATTTTAGAACAATTCAGAAAAATCCCCTTTAGATAAAACACCCCATATTTTTGTGACCGTGACTCCGACATGAATCATGTACGAATGAACTAAAATGCAAAGAGGTTAGCACTCAAACCCCTAAAACACAAAGTAATGAGTGAAAGATGGAAAATGATGAAGGTTTAAGGTGTAACACCTCGTGATCTTGAGTCACGAATAATATTTCAATTTTATAATTTACAAGAAAAGAAGACTTTGAAGTAAACTTCTAGAAATCAAGATTACGCGTAAGCCATGTGAACTTAGGTAAAGAAATCGATTGGAGGCCCAAGTTAAAATAATCAAGTGGGAAACTCGAGAAGACTCAAGTAGGATCTTGATAGGCTAATAGAATTTAGTTCAAGACTTCAACAAAGGTCCAATGAAGTAAGAAAAATTCTCTAAAGTATTAAAGTCCAAGTCCAAAAAAGCAAGTTTTGGCACAACTTTTAAATTAGGCCCAAAACATAAAAATTAAAATGGGCCAAAAGATGGAACACTTATGAGAGCTTAAGCTAAAACTCAAAACATTATGAGGATTTAGAAGATGGGCCAAACAAAAAGAATTGAGTAAAATTGAAGAAATACCCAAAATGAAAGAAATATAAGCTAACCCATGAGGCTCAAAAGTGAGGAAAGTCCAAAAGAAAAATGAATTAAAGCCTTGGGAAAAACATAATGAGGGCCCAATATATATAAATATTTGAGCTCAATCTTTTTAATTGAGGCCCAATCAATTAAATTACAAGCTCAAACCAAAGAAAGACCCAAGAAGTATAATTTGACACAAATAAATTAATTTGGCTCCAAAGTGAGTTTTAGCCACTTGAATTATTAAAATAAAAATAAAATAAAATAAAATAAATAAATATATATATTTAAATACCTCTTGGACGGCTCCTCCCATGAGAGAGGAGTGATGTCACTAATTTTGAATATAAAAAAAGAAAAAGAAAAAGAAAAAGAAAAGAAAGAAAAGTAAAAAATATGAAAGGATGAAAATGTAAGGAGGTTTCTTGAAGAAATGGTCTTCCCTCCCATCAAGTTTCTCAAAGTCTTTAATGAATAGTGGACATGCACATGGAAGAAGACATTGGATGAGAGAAATATTGATGTGACTAAAGGAAAATAAAAATAAAAGAAAAATGAAAAAGTCTTTCAAGTACCCTTAATTTTAGACAATGTATTTCCCAATTAGACCAAACATGATCAGTCTATGGAAAATAATTTAATGAGTCTAAGCATGGTGTTAGCTATCTTGGAGCCCAAGACTTGGCTAGGATCCAACAAAACTAGAATAACTAAGTAGCGAACTTGGACTTTAGATGGAACTAAATGAAGCATAATTTGATCTTTTTACCCTAAATTCATGTCTATAAATAGAGAGATATTTTCTCTAAGAAATCATTTTCGTCTTCCCCTCCCTCTCTCTAATTTCGATGGAAGAAGAAGAAGAAGAAGAGGAAGAAAAAAAAAAAAAAAATGAAGAAGGAAAAACAACCATAGTTCCTCCAATCCTCAACCAAGAAATCATTAAGTAAGTAGCTTCCAAGCTCACTTTCAAGCTCATTAATCATCTCACACCTCTCATCCACCTTCAAAACAAAAAGAAGATAAGAACATGAAAATAACACATAATGAATGATCTCAAATCTAAGAAGGGGAAAATTTCTTGATTTGAGATCATGATGAAATAATAAGTTGGGACCCATGGAAAAATTAGTAAAAATGGCTAATATAACATATAAAGTGATTTTAATATGGTTAAAAATAATTCTTGCATGGGTAAGAGGATAGAAATAAGATGGAAGTAAGAGAACTCTTGAAAAATGACAAAATAGTGGTTAAAAAACCCATCTAAGAATTCTCGTGCTACCCAAATAGAGCCTAAATGAAAATATGTTTTTGACAGAGCTACTTTAGCATGTCATAAACATGTGTGATTTTTGGTTGGACCCAAAAATGTAGTTTAGAACCCCTATACCATTTTTGAACATTCTGCATCGAAATCGCAGAAAAATAGTCCACTTTGAGAAATTATAATTAATTCTAGGAAAAACCACTAGATATGGTCAATATATGGAAATAAAGGTATTTGTGTCTAGTTACACCAAAAGTTTATAAGCCTCATTTTCATTGCACGGATTTTAATGAAAATAGATTTTCCCAAACAGGTCTGTTTTCAGACAGTGTGTCCCTTGAATTTTTAGATGCCTTTTTGTTGACTTTTAGCTCTCGGTTGTTACATGAAATATTTAGGTAACATCCTAATCTATCCTTTTTAATATTTCCAAAATTATTTATGAATATTTGATATTCTTAAATAATTTTACAACAAGTGGGACAGAATCTGAATCTGAAAAAAACTAAGAGAAATGATGTTCCAAGAGGAACTAAGTGGCTAAGCCTAAAGAATTGAGTTCTTAGAAACTCTAATGAATGATTAACACATACAAGAATATTATTGAGTTAATAAGATCTCAATTGATCCTGTAGACCAAGGAGGTAAGGATTTTGGTTATAGGAACCCATGAAGGAGAAGGTTTCAAACCTAAGGAATTAGGTTCATCTAAACAACATAGGACATTTTCATACTAATACGCATGAGAGATAAGTTGATACTAATGCTTGGGTATATTATATAACCTAGGCATCGAAGGGAGAGCTCCAGAAGGAGTTGTACCGCCTTAGAGTTGAACAAGGTAGGTGTCGCGTTGGTCGAAAATCAGGTGAGGGTGACCAGCAATATCATAATAGATCGTGTATTATGAAAATATTTTCTTAGTTTTAAATACCTCTATGGAGCATGTGTTGCTATCATATTTTTCATTATGTTGATGATAGAGTTTTCTAAAAATATTTGTGAGTATGTGTTGCTCGTATATCTGAAAGTTGTTTCGTCTTTAAAGATAGTGATTATGAGCATATGTTACCTGTGTGTGTGAAAATATATATTTTTTCAAATATATTATATTGTCGGAAGGTGCCAAGGTTTGCGGGTAACCATCCCGTGTTGTTTTGCCCCGAAGGAGCGTTACCCAAAAGTGGGTGTTGTTTTACCCCGAAGGAGGCGTAGCCTAAAAGTTAGGATCTTTCTTTAGAAGTGGACAGTCTGCATTGAAGTACCCCAGTTTCTTACATTCAAAATATATGAGGGGATCCTTCTTCGTTGTGTCATTCTTGCTTGATTCTCCTTTATTGAAGTCTTTCTTAAAGGATCTTCTTTTGAAGTTTATTATCTTTCTAAGAAGCTTGTTGAGTTTTTGGCTAAGAAAAGTGCAATGTCGTCATTCTCATCATCAGAATTGTTTGAGTCTTCTTTGTCAAATGACTCTAGTTGTGAGCATTTTAGGGCTATTCCTCTTATTTCCTTGGTTCCTCTTCTTCCAACCTTTCTTTCATGACGATCTCATGTATCATTAATGAACTCATGAGTTCATCAAGACTGAGCACATTGAGGTCTTTTGCTTCTTAGATTGTTGTGACTTTTGCATCCCAACCCTTTGGCAGGGATCTAAGAATCTTTCTTATATTTTCAACATTAGTATAAACTTTTCCAAGAGATTTCAAAGAGTTGATAATGTTAGTGAATCAAGTAAACATGTTAGAGATATTTTTATTACCATATATTTTAAATAATTCATACTCATGCACAAGCACAAGCATACTAATTTTGGAGTCTTTAACTTGATTTGTGGCTTCATGAGTTATTTCAAGTTTATCCCATATTTCTTTAGCAATTTCACATATGGTTATTCTATTGAATTGATTTAGATCTAATGCATAGTATAGAAGATTCATTGCTCTACAATTTCGTTACATTTCTCGAATATCATTTTCATTCCATTCTAATTCATCTTTTGGAATGGTTATTCCTTCAATTACTTTGACAGGTCTTTTAGGACCATATACAGTAATTTTCCATAGTTCATAATCTACAGCTTGTATGTATATTTTAATTTTTAATTTTCAATAGTTATAATTTGTTTCACTGAACAATTGTAGTCTATTTGTGAATTGTCCCTCAGAAAGGGTGATTCCAACAGAGGTTGTCATAGAATTCTCTTAGACTGTTAAGTCAAAAATAAGAGACGAGACGCTAATACCAATTGTTAACTAAAGAATGACACTAGAGGGGGGTGAATATGGTCTTTTAAGGTTTCACGTGTTTTAAAAAATAATTTAAAATAACTAAAATCAAGCAATCAATATATATACAAATATTCACAAGCAAGTAGACTGGAGATAAAGAGTTAAGAAAAGATGACACCATAAATTTATAGTGGTTCGGCTATCGCAGCCTACGTCCACTCCTTAAGCTCCTCTTGAGAATTTTTCCACTATCGATAAGAACTTACGGGTGTGCTTCAAACCTTTTACAAAGTTGCACCAAGCTGAGTTCTAAAGCTTCCAAGCTTCTAGCACTTATGATCTTCCTTTTTGTATGCTACACCACATACAAAGATAAGTAACGGGTGACTCACCCTTATTTTTACAGAGATTTTATAGTAGTCTGATGTAAAAACATCAATGAGAGACTCTCTCAATAGAGTAGATATTATAATGAACTCTCAGATGAAAAATCAGAATCAGAATGATAGACAATGACTGATATGGCTTTCTTTCAGAAATAGCAAAATAGAAATCTCAAGATCTTGATCTTATATGAATGATCTCTCTTGTAATTGTATTCTCTTCGTATCAGTGTATGAGTAAATGAGAGTATATGAGTATGAGAGTTTCTCTTTGTTTGTCAGTGGTTTTTCCGTGTCGTTGAGTGATCAACGATTACTTCTTTAAATATACTTCCAGTTTCAAACTATCCGTTGTAGTCAAAGATTCTCAATTCGAAATTCTGAAATCATAATAGTAATATCTTTGATTCACGCATTAATTCTTGGTGATCTGATCTTGAAATGATTTGCAATCATATCCATATATAAAAATGATCTTTAATATATCCGTTGTAATTCAAAATATTCTAAAATTGTGATGAAATCACAGTTGTTTTTTGGATAAAATCCCTAAAACTAAAATAGTAATTTCCTTGATTTACGCAATGATTCTTGGTGATCTGATCTTAGAATGATTTGTAATCATCTCTATATATAAAAATGATCTTTATTGTAGCCGTTTGAATTCAAAAAGTTCCTGAAATTGCGCTGAAAGCACAACTGTACTTCGTAGGATTTGCGCTGAAGATTTGCTGAAATTGTTCCATTGGGTCGACTCAAAGTCCATAGAATTCGGATTCTTCACCCGTGGGTCGACTCACATTGGTGGTGTCTCAGTTTCTTTCTCAAGCCTTCAGTTGGGTCGACTCACATGAGGTCTGGGTCAACTCACAGTACCTTTGATCGACTGGTGCCTTGTTGTGTCAGCTCACGCTTGTCTTGGGTTGACTGTTGCCTTATTGTGTCAGTTCACGCTTGCCTTGGGTCGACTCATGCTAGTCTTGGGTGAACTTATGATCACCGCAGAGTAAGATCCTGAGACCTGTATGACTTGGGTCGACTCAACAACTCCTTTGAATTAACTCATAGTCGCCTGCTGCAGAAGATTCTGAGAGCATGCACATTTGGGTCGACTCATGGTCTTCTTTGGGTCGATTCAAATCTTGAGATTTTTCTAAAAACTTCATATCTTGATTCTGAGCTTATACTTTGTTTGGGAACTAATTTAAATTTTTTTAAGACCTAAGATAACTTCAAAACTTGTTAAATACAAGGTCAACCCCAATCATGGGTGTTAACCGTTCATAAGCATTAAAAATATTTTGAACGCATTTGACATGATAGAGGCTTTGTTTGTTTTCATTAAAATCAATAACCACTTTATTAAATCTTGGGGCTAACAATCTTCTGTATGAGTTGCATGAGCAAGTTTTTCTGAATAAATTCTTTATTAAATATCTCTTGGGAAGTTGTGTAAAAGTATGCACTTTTTGTTTTACAAGCCTTTTATCTGTAACAGTGTTTGAGGAAACTCATGCAGTCTTGACTCTTGATTTCCGAGTGTTGTGTTGATATACTTCTCATTATGATACTAAGTCCACTCTCTTGTAATCACTTGTGGTTGCAGATCTTGTTACAGGATAGATAGTTGGTCCACCATGGTATGGTTGAGGTCAGAAAAATAAGTCTGGCATATGATACGTTTGAGAAACCAGCATGAGATTTTCATCAAAGAGATGGTATATAATTATGAGCAGTGGCTCCTTGTATATCATTGGAGATTTTGTATCCTGAGTATTGTTGTAAAGTAAGAGCGTTGTTGGTGTTAGTATTCTCTTTAAAGATGAGAGTAAGTTTCGCTTTGAGGTTTGGATTAATAACCTTTTGATTTTAGTCGTTTGTGAGTTAGATGGGCTTGTGTTGCACCACTCTGAGCAGGTTAAATCATCTTTCAGGGAGTGAATATGACATTTTGGTATTAAAACTCTAGGTTATAGATTTTGTAGACTCAGTTATGTATGGTACTGTGGTGGACCATATGAATGTGTGATAAGTCATTAAAAGTAAGGTGATTATTAGGGATGTCATGCCCTTGTCTTTGAACGTCTGGTTAACTAGCTTGAAGATCTTATTGAAAACACGTTTGTCATGAAGACGTTGGTTCTAATTGAAAGTCTAAGTGTGTTGAGGGATTGGGTAAGATTGTCCTAGCGACTTAGGTGAGTCTATCCGGTTGGATTTAAGAATTCTAAATGAATAGAACTTTTTTTCTAAGTATATTGATTTGGGTTAGGGGATAACCCGGGTAATCTAGGTAAGTTTATCAGGTTGGGAAGAAAGTTACAATAAACAGAACTTGTTGTTTGGATTAGGGAGATGACCATAATAGTTTGGATGAGTTTGAGAACTCAAGGTAAAAGTGATAGAAGAATAGAACTCAGTTCCAAGTGTGTTCCTATGGTTGGAATGATAACCCTAATGATTTGTATGAGTTTGAGAGCTCGAGAAGGAAGTCCTAATAAATGGAACTTCAGTTTAAGAATGTGATTTTAGTTATGGAAATATGACCCTAGCAAGCTAGGCGAATCCATCCGTTGAGTGGAAAGTTCTAATAGATAGAATTTCTATTTCGAAAGTTGAGTAAGTTCTAGATTTGGGAAGGTTGTTCTCATTGGGTCAAACGAGCGATTGGATCTTAGTCCAAGATGTGCATACATGGTGCGCGTTTCTTGTGTTATAATAATTTTATATTGAACATAGGATGGTATATGGACCTTGGGCCGGGTTGGATAAGAAAGTTTATCCTCATTGGAGTAAAGATAGTATAACCTTAATAGCGAAAGCAAGTAAGTGGCAAGATGGATAAGAAGCAAGAAGAAATATTCTAAGTGTAGTTTCTTGAATCGGGTGAGATGGTCTTTGTAGTAAGACGCAGTAGTAATGTCACACCCACTCACCGGAGGATAAATAAATCTACTCGGAATGGTGCAGTACCGGCTCACCTCATCCAATCTCTTATAAAAAGATAATGATGCACACCGCATGTTCCACTAAACATTCTTCATAGATAATTAAAACCATCATTATACTCCAAACAAACAAACCACTAATGAAACCTCCATTTATATATACAAAAATACACATTTTAATTCACGGGATACTCAATCTCAACCATAAATACAATCTGATAATCATCTGTACCAAAATATACACATCCCAAAAGAAGACTTATACAAAAAGGTCTTCATCTCTCAAATAAATCATCACACTGGCACTAATGGACCAACATTTACCCCAAACTGTAACCTGCAATCACAAATGTTACAAGAGAGTAGATTTAGCATCATAATCAAAAATATACAACATCATATTATAAACATGCAGGTTTTCACACCGAAAATAACACCTTTGATATAGCAACACATGCAGGAGAAAACATACTCACGATTCGGTTCACTAGCTAACACATACAGTTTATCAAAATCCTCAGGCTTTTGTATACAGTCATACGACCACACTTAAAGATTTAAACATGTTTTTATTTCTGTGCGAACAAGAAAAAGTTCACAGGGATGTACGAGATGAGTTAGATCAGACCAGGCTCCGAATCCGATTCGTATTGTGAGGTCCGAGATGTTTTTCTTGTGTTCACCTGAAATAAACAAATGGTCACTACCCGGCGGGGTGTTGGCCGGAATCCCCCTCTGATGACAAAGTTAGTCGAATTCAACAATTTTAGACAATATGTCAGTGTAAAGAAATCTTATAGTGAGAATTCACGTACCCTTCTTTGTTTAACAAATCTTGTATTTATAGGCAAGAATGAAAATCTGAAGAGATCAGCTCATTTATGTCAGGTGTCGTTGTCAGTTGTCACTCAGTCTTCCCAGATCTGCCCAAGTTGATTCCTCACTGTGATGAGGCCATGTGCCCTCTTAAAGTGCATTAAATGCTATTCAGATCCCCTTAGTGGAGTTCAGAGACTCCCATTAATACTCATTTAATGCTTCTGAGTCAACACCTACGCTTCATTTAAAGCTGTCATTTTCACTCTGACTGATCGGCATCGTAGCTTAAGATATTTATACTGATCGGCCCCGTGTACGTCAATACCTTCAGCATCATAGCTCGGTCGATTCCGTGTACGTCAATATCTCGGCATCGTAGCTCGGTCGATTCCGTGCACGACGGACTATCTCCGGTCGGCGAGATGTATATCAGCATTGTACCCAGATTCGTTTATCCGACCCAGACCGTGATGACGTGGCAAGTAACATTATAAACGAGCTCCTTCAATGCTAATTATTGCTTATTGGGTAGTAAAAAATGAGTATTAATATATAGCAGTAGGGGTGTAATTTTGTTCCGAATTCGGGCCCGACACTGTTCAGCCCGGTCCGGTCTAGGCCCAGGTCTGAGCTCGGCCCGAGGATGCCATGGGCGAGCCTGGGCCTGGAGTTCGAAGCCGAAGCTCGCGGCCCGACAAGAAGCCCGGACCAAAGCCCGCGTCCCGACCCTAATATATTTTAAAAAATAATAATAAAATAAATTAGAAATAATAGAATTATAATGTGGAATAAATATATAAAATAAGGTGAAATAAATATATAAAATTAAAGATTGTTAGTTATAAGGTGAAATAAACTTTAAAGTTAAATTTTAAACAGAACTTCAACTTATAATTTTAAATTAAAACAAACTATAATAACTATAAACTCTAGTTTAAAAAATAAACTTAAATTTATTTAATTTTACTTAAAAAGTTTAATTTAAATTATGTTAAACTTGTAAATTAAAGTTTAAATTAAAACAAACTTTTAAATTAATTTTTATCCTTATATTTAATTTTTGTGGATCAATTAATA
>JAUTBS010383056.1:0-10341 GCA_032361285.1 Aequorea victoria | reverse complement strand
TGTTGAGATAGTTATTAAAAAGGTAGAAAAATCGGGGGGGAAGGAAAACTAACACAATGATTCTACTAAAAGACATAAAAAGACATTTATTTAAAAAAGGAAAAATCGGGAGAAGGAGGACAACGGCCTCTTCTCCCCTTTTTTATCAAAAAGACACAACTTTTTAAAGACTATTTATGAAGTATGTGGGCTTAGAGACTTACCGTATATCCCGTGAGCTGGTAGAGTTCTGAGCAACGTCTATGGATTTAGAGGTCCCTCCGTGTGGTCTTTGAGCTTCCCGAGTACTTCCTCGAACTAAGCTTCGATCAGCTTTTGCAGCCTTTCCTCATGTACTGCACGTCTCCGGGGAGTCCTCTACACAATCTTTTTGGGCCTTCGGGGCTTCCAAGTGCAGAAAATGAAAGGGTTTGGGGCGTGTTTGGATAAAGGTTTGGCTTATGTAAGGTTTTCTACATTTTTCTAAAAATAGGAAAGATTTATGACTTTGGAGAGGGGTTGGGGGTGCTGGGATTCTTGGGAAAGCTCTTTCGGAGTGGTGAGGGATATTCAAAGGCTTTTCCGGGGCAGAGAGGGATATTCGAAGATATCAAAAGATACTCCGGAGTGGGAAAATCTTTTAAGGCTTTTTCAGAGGGGTGAGAGGTTTTTTCCGAAGATATCAAATAGTGAGGAGGGGGGCGGGTCTCCTATTTATAGAAAAATGAGTGGGGAGAAAACTTGGGGTCAAAGTTTCCTCCAAGGTGGCGTGCGCATGGTGTAAGGTTGTGCGCGCATGGTGGGAGTTGGTGTGCGCATGGTCTAAGGTCGGTTTGGGGTTGGTATTATGTTCCAGAGGTGGTTTGGGTCATTGGGTATATTTGACATGGCGTGCGCTTAGCAATGGAGTGTTTTCAAAAAGCGTAGGATATTTTGAGGGAGGTGGCGTGTGCATGGTGAGGTTGCGCACGCCTAGTTGGTGTCTAGGGGCATTTTTGGTATTTTTTTGGGGTGTTCTGGGTTGTTTCGGGATGTTTGGTTTTGCACTTGGAGGTACCCTTCGGACTTTTGGATACGTGTAGAAGCTCCTTTGGATGTGACTGATGTACTTTTCATCATCGGAAGGCTACAGAAACCGGCCGATGTTCAGTTTAATCAAAAATAGGGTGTCTATAAGTCCCAAGAGGTTCGGTGCACGGGTTATCAAAAGCCAACCTAAATGACCGAGAGGGGATATGGGCCGAATAGATTATTTCAGTCCGAGCAGACACAATGCTAGTTACAAAAACACGAGGATGGCCATCAACACCATATTCAACGAGCCGATCTACAAGATGGTCCCCCGAATTAGGGAGATGCCCTACTTCCAATGGCCTCCCAAGATGTCAGAAGCCTTTGTGCAAGCGACAGTCCAAGATGGAATCCAAAAGATATGCTCCTATCACTGGGAAAGGGGACACCGAATAAAAGATTGTTATACCTACAAACAGCACTTGGAAGATTTGGTTCGATATGGCCATCTTAAGGAGTTTATCGATGGCCGAAGCCATGTAGATTTGGGCAATGCCAACCGACGGGAAAGGGAGGCTCCTCCCATTGTCCCGAGTAGAGGAGACATATTTGTGATTCATGGGCTAATGAATCATATCCAGAAGAACGGCCTTAGTGCCCAAGTCTAAAAAGCCCGACATAACCGAACAGTAATCGTCGTCCAAACAGTGGGGAAGAGGTCACGATCTAATGGTTGAAGGGCCGAAATTGCTTTTACAGATCAAGATTCAGACAAGGTTCAACACCCTCACAATGATGCCCTGGTCATAACACTAAACATGGATGGATTCAATGATAAACGGATCTTAGTTGATCAGGATAGCTCAACCAAAATTATATATTACGACCTATTGAAGAAGCTTGACCTGGGCAAGAAAGACCTGACCCCATCCTTGACCCCCTTGGTAGGGTTTAATTCTCAAACTGTGTGGCCCTTAGGGAGAGTTACCATCCCCATCAGCGTTGGGTCCATCACTATAGACACCGATTTCCTTGTGGTGGATGGGCCTTCGGCCTATAATGCAATAGTAGGTCGGTCATGGCTTTATAAGCTAAAAGTCGTACCCTCTACCTATCATCAAATGCTATAATTCCCCACTGAGGAGGGTGTGGAGGTAATATATGGTGATTAACTCGTCTCAAAAAACTATTTTGTGGCCGCGCTCCAACGAAAGCCTCCCTAATTTTCTAGTTCTAGAGGATATCAGCATAACGGCCGAGCAGAAGGTCGTGGAAGACCTCCTCACTATTCCTATCATAGGCGGTGACCCCGAAAAGTTCTTCATGATTAGTTCCATAATGGGGAATGAAGAAAAAACTCAGCTCGTGGATTTTCTCCATGCGAACCTTGAGGTCTTTGCTTGGATTCCATATGAAATGCCATGAATTGACCCCACGTTCATTCACCATCAACGCAACGTGAATCCGACCTTTAAGCCAATCATACAAAGAAGCTATCGGTCAACTTCTCGACATACTGAGATTGTAGTAGAGGAAGTTGCTAAACTCCTTGAGGCTGAGGTCATAAGGGATGTACAATACCCTAATTGGTTGTCTAACACAGTGGTCGTGAAGAAGAAGATGAGGCAGTGGCGGGTGTGCGTAGACTTTACCAATTTTAATAAAGCCTACCCGAAAGAAAGTTCTTCTCTCTGCAAAATAGACCAGCTGGTGGATTCCATGGCTGGGCATGCGCGGATGAGTTTTCTTGACGCATATCAAGGATATCACTAAATTGCGATATTCGAGCCAAATCAGGAGAAAACTGCTTTTATTATCCCCAGGGGTATTTATTGCTACACTGTTACCCCTTCGGGTTGAAGAACACCGGGGCTACTTATAAGCAGATGGTCACAGAGATGATCGGCCATCTGATAGGCCGAACAATGGAGGCATACATCGATGATATGGTCGTCAAGACCAAGGCATAGAGCAGTCATTTGGCAGACCTACAGGTGGTGTTTGACATCCTAAAATGACATAAATTGTGCCTGAATGCCTCCAAGTGCGCCTTTGGAGTCGGCTCGGGTAAATTCCTCGATTTCATGTTCACTTATAATGGGATAGAGACAAACCCAGACTAAATTAGTGCACTTCAAGCTGTGCAGCAGCCCACTTCAGTCAAAGAGGTGCAGAAGTTTACAAGGATGGCTGCGGCTCTGAACTGATTCATTAGCCGATCTTCAGACAAATGTCGTCTGTTCTTTCAAATTCTGAAGAAGCATGTAGGGTTCCTCTGGACCAACAAGGCTAATAAAGCCCTTGAAAAAGTATCTCGCTGAACCACCGCTTCTATCAACCCCAGTTGTAGAAGAGGTTCTCTTTTTATATCTCACCATTTCCGCACATGCGGTGAGAGGCGTTCTTGTACGCGATAATGATCATAACCATCAGCCGGTCTATTATGTCAGAAAGACCCTCTCCGATGCTGAGACACGCTATCTCCCCATGGAGAACCTCGTGTATGCGTTGGTCGTAGCCTCACACAAGCTGGTCCATCACTTCCAGGCTTATTCCAGAACAGTCCTAATCGAATACCCATTAAAGGCCCTTCTCAGGAAGGCCGACCTCACAAGACGAATCTCTCAGTGGGCCGTTGAGCTCGGTGAGCATCATATAACCTACGAGCCTCGGACTGCAATCAAGGCCCAAGTCTTGGCAGATTTCCTCGCTGAGTTTGCTCCTTCCTTAACACCGGTCTCTTCTGTCAAATCAAATGGGACTAGCTTGAAAGGGCACCAATCCCCGATCGAGCTAGGGGGCATGATAAAGGGTTCCGTATGCAATAATAAAAGACTTACAGACAAAACTTGGAAGCTTCGGGTGCATAGAGCATCAAATGATAGGGGGTAGGAGCTTAATTTTTGCTCACTTCCCCAGACAGGGTTGTGCTGGAGCAATCTATAAAGCTTGGTTTTTATGCTTCAAATAATGAGGCGGAATATGAAGCTCTTCTGGTCAGCCTACAAGCAGCAAATAGGCTCCACATGACCGAGTTAGCCGTATATAGTGACTCTCAACTGGTTGTGAACCAGTTAACTGGGCTCTATGAAGCTCAAGAAGGAAGGATGTCCAGATATTTGATAAAGGCCAAGAAAGAGCTAGAAACCTTCAAGACATTTGATGTAAAGCAAAAAGGCTAAGACCTGAACAGCCATGCAGACGCTCTAGCATTCTTTGCCTCAACATTGATTTTTGGCAGTCTGAGGGTGATTACCATTAACTTCCAGCCACGACCGAGCATTGAGCAGGGTGAGGGCCAAACAGAGGTACTCCCCGCTGAGGTAAGCTCAAGCTGGATGGACCCTATTTTGGCCTTCATCAAAACCAATCAGTTATGTACTGATAGCAGGGAGGCACATAAGATAAGATTAAAAGCCACTTGATTCTGGCTCTCACCTACAGATAAGCTATATCGGAGGTCATTCACCGGACCATACTTATTATGTATACATCCGAGTTTGGTAGAGGACTTTCTTTTTGAAATTCATGAAGGTATTTATGGCAGCCACATCGGAGGCAGATCCCTAGCACACCGAGCAAACACATAGGGATACTGGTGGCCATTCATGTAGAAGAACTCCCAACAGTATGTCAGAAAATGTGATAAGTGTCAGAAATTTCCTTCGCATATCCACCAACTAGCCGGGGAGCTTTCTCCAATTGTTAAGTGTTAGAAATTTACTTCTCTTATCCACCAATCAGTCGGGTAGCTTTCTCCGATTGTGAGCCCTTGACCTTTTGCTCAATGGGGACTGGATACCGTCGGACCCCTCCCTAGGGCTGTGAACAACTGATAATTTATTATAATGGCCATGGACTACTTCATGAAATGGGCCAAGGCAGAGCCTTTGGCCAATATCAGAGAGGCTGGTGTAAAGAAATTCATTTGGAAGAATATCATTACAAGATTTGGGATTCCTAGAGCTCTTGTCTCGAATAACGGGACCCAGTTTGATAGAAGGATATTCCAAACATTATTGGTCAAACTAGGTGTGCACTTCTATAATTTCACTCCAGCCTATCCACAATGCAATGGGTAGGACGAAGCCTCCAACAAGACTATATTGGATGTGATAATGAAGCGGCTGGAAAGGGTGAAGGAAAAATGGGTTGATGAACTCTCCAATGTATTGTGGGCATACCAGACTATACCAGGCCGAGCAACGAGGAAAACTCCTTATTCGATTGCCTATGAAATGAAAGCAATAATTCCATTAGAAATCGGTCACTCTACCACGAGGACCAATTCATTCACCCCGAAAAGCAACGACGACATCCTTGCCAAGGACTTAGACCTAGTGGAAGAGCGTAGGGAGATAGCCTAGATTAGAATATAGGCATATCAACACGATATGGCTAAGGAATACAATAGAAAGATCAAACCTCATTTGATTTGTCCCAGAGACCTTGTTTTGAGGAAGGAGACGGGCAACACCAAAGTGTCGACTGATAAAAAGCTAGGCTCAAATTGGGAAGGGCCGTATACAGTATGGTCAATCCCTGATACATGGGGCTTATAATTTGGAAGATTGCAACGGCAAAGTTGTACAACGGCCTTGGAATAAGGCTAATTGGCACTTTTTCTACCATTGAAATGTAATCTGGCCTTATATTGTAATGAAGCGGGATCCTTACAACGATATGCCTTGTATTAATTGAGTGCTGTGTCCACAGGAGTTTTGTACAACTCCCGAGGTTATTTTGGCCTCACAACCAAACTAGAACAGTAGGTCTACGTTGTCCACAGGAGTTTTGTACAACTCCCGAGGTTATTTTGGCCTCGCAGCTAAACTAGAACAGTCGGTCTACGTTGTGCACATGAGTTTTGTACAACTCCTAAAGTTATTTCAGCCTCGCAGCCAAACTAGAATAGTCAGTCTACGTTGTCCACGAGAGTTTTGTACAACTCTCGAGGTTATTTTAGCCTCGCAGTTGAACTAGAACAGTCAATTTATGTTGTCCACATGAGTTTTGTACAACTTTCGAGGTTATTTTTGCCTCGCAGTCGAACTAGAACAGTCGGTCTACATTGTTCACAGGGGTTTTGTCTAACTCTCGATGTTATTTCGGCATCATCGTCGAACTAGAATAGTCAGTCTACGTTGTCCATGTGAGTTTTGTACTACTCTCGAGGTTATTTCGGCCTTGCAGCCAAACTAGAATAGTCGGTCTACATTAAAGCAATGTTATTTTAGCCTCGCAGCTAAACAATGATTCATTTTACAGGGTTTATACATTCATAAGCAAACAAGACAATGAAAATATGGAGAATGCAAGGCATATGAAAATAAGCATTTCATTGATAAGGGGTGCCTGAGGGCTTATAGGGAAAGACGTCAGCCTTTACAACAGACAGGCCAATGTAGAAGGAAAAGTACAAAATGGAGGAAGCAAAATAAAGGGAAGGAATCATAGCTCTACCACGTCGGCATGATCCCCCTCGGTACCAGGATCTTTGGACAGCTCCTCCAGGGCCTACCCTCTTTTGGTGCTCGGCTTTGTGGATGCAAGGGCCTAGTCGATTGGAGGGTTTGGAGCTAAGTCACCCAAAGATGGAGGTATAGGCAGGCCGGTGTATGGGTTATTCAGGGTACCCCCCCACAGAGGGGACTCTACAGGGATTTTGGCCTCGGCCAGACTGATTTTGTAGCCCATATACAGGATTTCGGCTTTAATTTTTAGGAATTTGGTGAGATTATACTGCAAAGCCTCATCCTAGCCATCTTACCACATTTGATCGTCGTACACTTGCCGAGCAGCTTTGCTCTTGGCATGGGCAAGTAGTCGCCTCCAGCTGGGTATTAACCTCAGCCAGCTTCGCCTTCAGTTTGGCATTTTTAGCCGTAGAGGCCGTCACCTGGGCTACGAGCGGGGCCTTTTCGGCCTTGAGCATCTCGCGCCTGGAATTCTCATCAGCATGAGCCTTTTCAACCTTTAGTCGAGCATTCTTCTCTACCTCGTGAGCTCGGATGGCCCACTTTACCGTTGTCTTCTCTTGATCAAAGTCCTCCATCAGGTAATGGACACATTGTATCCCTTGCACAGAAATACATATGTTGTTATTCATAAGAAGTATTATTGTTTAAACAACAAGACAGAGGGAAAGTCTTACCCCGACGAGGAGTTGTAGTGCCCGACCGAATTTGTTGAGACCACCCAATTTGTGGTGCTCTACCATGTCGTCGGGCAGTAGCTTGGCCTTAGTGACCTTGTAGGCCACTCTAGGGTCTTCACCGCTCCTAGCTGAAGAAAGCAATGAGCAGTCGTTGATCATGAGGGACGGCGCCCATACCTCCTCAGCCATTCTCGAGGATTGTCCCTCGGCTGGGGCATCGCGTTCTTTCCTCTTATGTCGAAGAGTGAGCTCGGACGAGGTGTTACCCTCGGGGATCTGTGTAACGTCATCCCAGGACGTAACCACCCCCTATAGAGGCATAGAGAGCTGAGTTTTTTTCTACTGCGAGTCTGGTGGTCTGGGGGGCAGGCTTCTCGGTGTTAGAAGAGGAGGCTCCCTCAGTGGCCTTCACCTTTTTCTGTACGGGGGCAGCCTGGAAGTTTATCGCGGTTCTAACCCTCAGCATTTCTTCTTTTGTTGAAGAAGTAGAGTGTCGGCTTGTGCTCGTTACTGAGGATAATGAGACCATTTCTCGGTGAGCTATGGGTGCTCGGTCGATTAATGTGTCACAGAGGATGCTGGAGGGATGGTTGTGTTGATGGAGGGTGTGGCGGTAAGAAGGAATATATTCGAGCAAATTGGGGGCCGAGCGCTGGCTTATCCGGAAAGAAGCCTAGATGATATGTCGACTGCTGGCTCTTCTGAGTTAACTGATCAAACCGTCACTTGCACAGGGCAGAGAATGCATTGAGTAACACATTAAAATAAGAAAATAATGATGGAAAATCATAAGCTACCGACCTGGGCCGCCATGCCTACGAGGAATGCCAAACTCCTCTTCCCCTTGATCGGCGAGAAACTCAAAATCATCGTCGACCAAACGTATGTCGCCAGAGTGCTTATCGGAGTCCGACAAGTCCCTAGTCAGCTTTGTGTGCTTATGCCTAGACTGAAGGTAATAGGTGCCTTCGCTGTTTGAAGATAGGGAGTAGAGTTCAAAAAGCTCAACAAAATCAAAATTGATGTCATGTTGACGGTTTAGTTTGGCGATCGCATTAAGAATGCGAAAGAAATTGATTGATAACTAGAAGGGGCTCGGTCGTAGTATGACGAAAGTTTCCCTAAGGAAAGGGTCAAGAGGGAACCGAACTCCACCCTTGACTATGGAACTCCCCGTTCTCGGCAGCATAAGGGTTGCCAGACTCCAACAGTTTAAGGGTGACCGAATGAGGGATGTTGTATTCCCTCCTAAAAATTCCTAGGGCCTCTAGATTGGCACACATATACTTGAATCTACCCATTGGCCGAGCAAATGCTACGAGGTCGAGATAAAATTAAATTTTGAGGAAAATCTATACAAGCACCCAGAGCCCAAAATCTCTGAAAAGATGGGGACTTTCGACTAATACTAAGGAAACTTGGACAATGGACGTGGAGCGCAGGTTATGAACCAAAATGGAGAAGTGGAGAATCGACGTAGACAATAACTGACCGGAGAACAGAGGGAGTATGGTAAATGAAGAAGAAAAACTTACAACGATAAGAACAAATGTGGAGAACGTGGACATGTTTCTCTTATGGAGGGCCCTTGAAATTGGATGCTTTATCGGAACATCTTGCGCAGAAGAAGCAGCGTTCTTGGCAAAGGTCAGTAGATCTTGAACATAGGAGTAGAGTTCTTGGCACAAATATATTTGAGCAAAGTTTCGACAGAGTGGATGCACAAGTAAAGGAAACATGACTGCGGAAAGGCTATTTATAGAGGCACGCAAGAAGTCCAAGGGTCAAATCGACACCGTAAAAGATATTTTGGATGCGAAAAGATGGGCGAGGGACGAATAGAGCACAGACCCTGCGATGACACGTAGGGCCGAGCAGACATAACCTGCAGCAGATCATTAATTCCTAGGGCCGAGTTCTGTCATTCGGAGGGGTAATTAATGCCCAATGGTCACATCAAAATACAAACCGCCGCCTACGGCACCTCGAACAGCGCACGCACGACAATGCTAACGAGTAAGAATGTGACACGTCGTTGATTAAGACGCTGATATGATGATTGGAGTTTCCTTTGAATTAACAAACAAATTTCAGAACAATATCGACAGATCAAGGCCGAACAACTCCCGTACTCCGTGCCGAAGTACGAGAGTTGAGGAGAACATGAAGGGGGCCGATTCTACATAAGATTGAACCCCCTCTACATGACCCGGGCCCATGAAAAGTGGGTCGGGTTGTATAAAAGAAGAGTCAAGAGGAAGAATGATATGTTGACACTCATCGAGTAAAAATCTCGTACACGGGGCCGAACAATCCTCGCACACGGGGCCGATCACGTGGTGCTCGTAGGCGTGACCGAGATATAATAGATTGTGACAACCTGAATGATGAGAAAATACTGAGACTTGGACATTTAATGCACCATTAATGAAAATTAAATGTGCATCAGGAAAATAATAAGATCTCTTTAAGTAGCATTCAATGGTATTCAATCTGCAGTCGATACACGGAAGGTTCTGGCTACTCTACCTGGGCAGAGCTAGGCTCAGCTTGGGGTAGAGGGATAACAAAAATAATGACATCATTACAAGGACAACATGTCCCCCAAGGTCTCAACCTTGCCTATAAAGGGTTGGGGGAGATTGCTGTGCTTAAAAAGCACAGCACGCTGCTGTGATCAAAACGGCAACGTTTTTTGTTAAAAATAAAGCAAGAAGAAAGGTTACATAGCTGTGAGTGCCTTTGGTTTAAATAAGTTGTTTTGGTGCCTTTGGTTATAAATTTTAAAAAAAATAAACTCAAAATTTATTTTTTAAAAGTATTTTTAAAAAGAATTTTTAGAATAATATTAAAGAAAAAAAATGCATTTAGTTGTTAGAGTTCAAAATTATTTTTTCAGACAAAAATTATGAAAAGATATTTATTGTACATCATCATCTCTTTATATTTCTGCTCGTATAAAAAATGTTGAAAATTAATTTTCTCAGTTTCAAATATTTTAAAAAATTTGAAAAATATCTTTTAGCACTTTTCAATTTTTTAAAAAAACGGGATTCAATTCTTTTTACCAAACACGTTTTAATTTTTTTTGGGAATTTTTTCTAAAAAATAGAAAAAAAAAATGCAACCAAACGGAGTCTTGATTTTTTATTTTTTTTCCTTAATTAGTTTGGAAAAGAATTTAAAAAATTCAA
>JAUTBS010382945.1:0-10342 GCA_032361285.1 Aequorea victoria | reverse complement strand
CATTGATTGTAAGGGTTACGTTTCACCCTCCACAAAGAATCCCGATTGTACAAGGCTTCGATTCGCCTTTGAAGAATTCGATTAGTGAATTTGAAATACCCAAGGCCTTTGGGGAGTGGACGTAGGTCTGAAGGATCGAACCACTATAAAATCAATGTAATGTATCTCTCTTCCATACTCTCTTATATTTCAGTTCTTGTCATTTATTGTTATTATATCTAGTTCACTTGTTTTTCTAAAAGAATTTTAAAAAGGTTAAAACTTTCCAATCAACCCATTCACCCCCCTTTGGGTTGATATTTGGGACAACACTTTCCACTTCCCAAGATCGACCAGCTCATAGACTCAACAGCTGTGCACGCTCGTATGAGCTTCTTAGACGCCTATCGAGGGTACCACCAGACCGCTATGCACGGCCCCAATCAAGAAAAGACCACATTCATCACTCCACGAGGAACTTACTACTATAAAGTTATGTCGTTCGGCTTAAAGAACGCAAGTGCCACCTACCAAAGAATGGTGACCAAGATATTCAGAGGAATGGTGGGAAGAACGATGGAGGCCTACATCGACGACATGGTGGTAAAATCTAAACGGAGGGAGGACCAATTGACCCACCTCTAAAAAATGTTTGACATTCTAAAACAGCACAAACTAAAGTTAAACATGTCAAAGTGCATTTTTGGCGTCAGTTCGGGTAAGTTTCTCGGCTTCTTTGTAACACATAGGGGAATTGAGGTTAACCTAGACCAGATCCAGGTAATCTAGGTCGTTTAGATACTAAGGTCGATTAAGGATATCCAAAAGCTACTAGGAATAACCATGGCCCTAAATTGGTTCATCAGCCGCTCCTCGGACAAATGTCAACTTTTATTTCAGGCATTGAAGCGCAACCTGTCCTTCCAATGGACGGAGGAAGTCGACGCGGCCCTAGAAGAACTCAAAAGATACCTGGCAGAATCGTCTCTCATTTCTACTCCGATCGGAGGGGAATCACTTTACCTTTACTTGGCCATATCACACCACGCGGTAAGCAGAGTGCTAGTCAGAGAAGAAGATCGGCAACATCGGCCGGTGTATTATGTCGGCAAGATGTTTTCCGTTTCCGAGATGAGGTACTTGTCATTGGACAAGCTGTCTTAAGTCCTCGTCGTGGCTTTAAGGAAGTTAATCCACTACTTCCAAGCTCACCCCATCACGATGCTCACCGAATATCCTCTTAAAGCATTGCTTGGTAAGGCCGACTTGACGAAAAAATCTCTAGATGGGTAGTAGAGCTCGGCGAGCACCACATCAACTTCGAACTAAGAACGGCCATCAAAGTTCAGGTCCTGGCCAATTTCATCGTAGAACTTACCTCGCCTGCTAAACCAATAGTTGCCAAAGTTGAAGGGACAACACCTAGCTCATCAGCCAAACCACAGGTTGCCAAGCTCGGTGAGATACATACACTGGATGCCTCACCGATTGCCAAGGTGGGAAGAACAGGTCCTTCGGCCAAACCACCGACCGCCGAAATGGAAAGATCAAGCTCCTCAGCCGAGACCTCTGAGCCACAAGCTGCCAAGCTTGGGGGAGAAACCCCTCTACGGCGTGGAAAATACCTTCAGAACAGAAGTGGAAACTCTAGGTCGACGGCGTGCCAAGCAACCGGGGCGCGGGAGCCGGCCACGTCCTATCCTCGCCAGAAGGAGTGGCAATCGAGTAGTTATTGAAACTTAACTTCCGTGCTTCAAACAATGAGGGTGAATATGAAGCCCTCTTGGCTGGCCTCCGGGCAGCCAAATGGCTTCATATCACAAAACTTGAAGCATATGGTGACTCTCAATTAGTAGTTAACCAACTACCGGGAATGTATGAGGCTCGAGATGATAGAATGGCATGGTACTTGGAGAGGGCCAGAGGTGAGATTGGAGGGTTCAAAGCGTTCAGAATTGAATAAGTCAGATGAGAACTGAGCAGCCACGTCGATGCCCTCGCATCCCTAGCCATGGCAAGCATCTCCAGCTGCAAGAGACAAATCACGATGGAAGTCCTAGCCAAATCTAGCATTGAGGAAGAGACCACTCCAGAAGGGGTCCTCCCCGCAAGCCTATCACCAAGTTGGATGGATCTGATCGTCGCCTTTGTTAAAACAGAATACTTCCCCGCCAACAAAAGAAAGGCACATAAAATTCAATTGAAGGCAGCTCGGTTCTGGCTATCCCCCAACGAAAAGTTATACAGATGATCGTTCACCAGCCCTTACCTCCTCTGCGTACATCCGAGCATAGTAGAGGACCTCCTGTTCGAGATTCATGAAGGCATCTACGGAAGCCATACAGGGGTCATGTCGTTGGTTCATAGGGATATAACACAGGGATACTGGTGGTCATACATACAGAAGGACGCTCAACAGTATATCCAAAAATATGAAAAATGCCAAATGTTTGCTTCCATGATTCACCAACCAGCGGGAGAGCTCACGCCTCTCATCAGTCTGTGGCCCTTTGCCCAAGTGTGGCCTCGACATTGTGGGACCTCTCCCAAAGGCAGTGAATAATAGCAAGTTTCTTATTACAACCACGGACTACTTCACCAAGTGGGTAGAGGTCAAACCTCTTGCTAATATCAGAGAGGTCGATGTGAAGAAATTTGTATAGAAAAATATCATCACAAGGTTTGAAATTCCAATAGCTCTAATCTCTGACAACGACATCCAATTTGATGGAAGAGTATTTTGAACCTATTTGGCCGAATTAGGGGTAGCTTTTTACAACTTGACACCGGCCTACCCACAGTGCAACGGGCAAGCCAAGGCATCAAACAAAACCATCCTCGACGACATAAAGAAAAGACTCGAAAAGGCAAAGGAGAGATGTGTAGATGAACTACCTAGCGTTCTCTGGGCATACCAGACGACACCACGACGATCAACGAGGGAAACTCCGTATTCTATGACATACAGGACCGATACAGTAATCCCTCTATAGATCGGCCTCCCAATAATGAAGACCAACCTCTTCTCCCTATAAAACAATGAAGTAATTCTAGCCCGAGATCTGGACCAGGCCAAAAAGCGGAAGGAGACCGCCCTCCTTAAAATCAAGGCCTACCAACAAGAAACGGCAATGGAGCACAATGAAAAGGTCCAGCCTCAAGACTTTTCTCCAGGGGATTTAGTAATCCGGAAGGCTATGGGCAACACTAAGGTGCCCGTCAAGGGAAAGCTCCGTGCCAATTGGGAGGGGCCCTACAGAATTCGGGGCATCGCAGGAACGAGAGCGTACAAACTCGAGGACATCAGCGGCAAAGAGATTCCTCGGTCATAGAATAGAGCCAACATGGGATTCTTCTTCCATTAACAAGTGTATTCCTTCGGCCATGACCGTGTAACAAATAAGGAGATTGTCAATAAAAATGCTTTCATCTATAATATAGTGCAAATAGAGTAGTTCAGTGAATAAGAAATTCGAACAACTCTCGAGTTCGAATGACCCAATAGCTAGCACGAACAGCTTAACCTAGCAGGAGCTTGAACAGCTCCTAGGTTTGAATAACCTAGTAGCCAGCTCAAACAGCTCGGCCAAGCAGGATCGCGAACAGCTCCCGAGTTTGAATAACCTAGCAGCCAGCTCGAACAGCTTGGCCTAGCAGGAGCTTGAACAACTCCCAGGTTTGAATAGCCCAACAGACAGCCCAAACAACTCGGCCTAACTAGGAGTTTGAATAACTCCCATATTCGTCTAACCTAATAGCTCGACCTACGATAAGAGTGGCGCTTCATATGCCGAGATACTATGACAACGGCCGCAACAATAAATCCCCAGCCCTTGGATAAATTTGCTAAAATGGATGAGCCCTGCCGAGAAGATGTGTTCACGGCCCCAAGGAGGTGCCTCCACCTCTCGGTAAAAGACCTCTATGCAAACTTGTCGACCGAGCTCACAAGTTCTACTATTGACGAACCCATAGACGACTGAGGTGTTCTGCTCTCGACCCCACACAAGTCCCTAAAACTAGTTAAAATTCCCAGAGCTCAATCATATGAGCCCAGCCGAGATGCTGAGTTCAAGTTTTCTGATCTCAAATCTTGGTAACAGATCGCCCGACCAAGGAGTTATGCTCTCGGCCTTGGGGATGTTTACAACACTTGTTCAAATGTTTGAGTTAAACGATGCAAGTTTGACCGAGATATCAGGTTCTCGGCATTAAGATGTCTACTGCATATCAATTATTTTGGACGATGCAAGTTTGATCAAGATTCTGGGATCTCAGCATTAAGATGTTTACAACACTTCAATTAAATCGAGTTAAATGAGGTAAGTTTGACCGATCTAAGGTGTTCTCAATATTCAAAAGCGCGTTAGTTATAAGAATAAACATGAAAAGAAGGAACCGAAGACAAAAGAACACGGCAACATGGAAATGTAGATATTTTCATTACTTAAAGGCTATACCCGAAGGCTACAAACAATGGAGATGACTTTACAGAGGAATTAGACGAGCTCTGAGATTACAAAATGAAGGAAATAAAGGAAGCACAACGAAAGGCAAAAACTCAGGCCAACGAACCCTCGGCAGTTGAATCTGATAGATCCTCGGTAATTGGATCTAACGGGTCCTCGGCGTGAGTCACCTTTGCGAGAGCAGCAGCAGAATGCACCGGGGCACACCAAAATCTTTTGTAAGGTAGGCCGCTGATTCCTCGAGTGTAGACAGGATCTCGATCCAAAATAGGGAAGACTCCACGTTGAACTGTGCCAGAGTAGCCTTCCAACCGAGCTGGGTAAGATTGTCCTTGATGGAGCTTACTTGGCCAACTATCTTCTCAACGCCGATATCATTGCCAACCTGCCAGGCATCATCTTCGTGCATTACTTGGGTGGCCTTCATGTCTGTCTGGACCTCCTTCAGGGTGTCTAGTTCAGCATGGACTGGCTTTAGCACCTCCAGAGTGGACTCGGCCTTTATAAGAGCCTCAGATAGCTTGACCTCTTTTGCGCACGCTACTTCGAGCTCTCTTGCTGTCAATAGCAGCCTATCCTCGGCAAGTTGGGCCTTGGTCATCCTCTTCTCAAGAGGCACCACTACTTCGACCATCGCTCTCTCCACCATGACCAATTGGTGGTTAAGATGGGCGTTGGCCGTATTCAGCTCGTCGAGACGGTCGAGCACCACATGAAGATCCTGCAAGCTCTGCATAAACAAAAACCAATGTTAAGTATAAAGATGACTAAAAGCCGAGCTACAATAAAAAAGGGGGTAAAATAGAATTACCTGGATGCCGACGTGAATGGTCGAAGCAACAAGAAAGCCATCAGGTCTACTGGCTCGGTCCTCTATATCTTGGGAAAAGAGTACAACTTTTGACAGGGAATAGGACATGGAGGGCGAGCCAGCCGACCTCATCCCAGTCATGATTGGCTGGCCATCGTGGATCAGCTTCGGCTCCCAGGTAGGGGTAGCCACTTCATCATCCTGCATGATGATAAGGTATTCCCTAAGTCGATCGACGGTGAGATCAACAACATCATCCGCCAGGTTGTGCTTTCTCAGTCGCTTTCTCCTTGTTAGGGGAATCTTGGCATTTGTGGACCGAGTCTTTGGAGCTTAAGATGGTGATGTCACCTAACGTGAGGGGGTACCCACATTGGAGGCTGAGCCCTACACTCGTTGTGGAGTTTAGATGGTAGAGCCAAATGGTGTGGCAGTAGGGATGCCGAGCACCAATGTCATTAGATTGTTGGATCTTGGAACCCTTGGCATTGTTGATGGAGATGGTGGATCCTGTCGCGTTCTCTTGGTGAGGGTGTGGGTGTACGATGGCTCGTACCAAAGAAGATGAGGGGCGTCTCGGCGCTGAAGTGTCAGGGCCTATTCGATTAGAACCGATATGGCCTGCCTCTTCCTTCGAGCAATAAGATCAACGTCTATACAAACTAAGGGAACAAGCATCATTGATGTCACAAATAATCACAAGTACGGTAAAGAGCATAAAAGGTAGTGTTGGCAGACTGAAATCGACCTAGGACGCCCTCGATATTCGGCACCCGCCTTCCCTGGATATACCCCCATGACGACACAAAAGAACTAAAGAAGTTGATTGAGACTTGCAACGGTGGTTGCTGACATTTTGCAAGCATAAGCCAAAGAAGGGGAATGACGGCGAACCAAACTCTGCCCTCAATGATGGAGACAATAGGGAAGGCCACGAAATTGAAGCCGACCATGCTCTTGCCCGAGCTCTAGTCATATAGCTCTAGAATGACATCCTCGGGGATTTTATACTCCCTTCGAAACTTAGCCATGGCCGAACTTGTAGAACATCTACTCTTAAACTTACCCATTACAACAACAGAGGAGCTTGACCAAAAAGGAAAAGACCGAGTTGTGGTATAATGACCAAGCTATGATCAAAAGGACCGAGCTGCTATGTAGGGACCGAGATTGTGTGTTTGATGCAGACAATGGCCCAGGGAAAATGTCCAGAGTTTGCTAAAGCTAGAAAACTCGAAGATTACAACAAAAATGCAAGGGAACGTTCAAAAAGAAGTCTCCTGAATATGGACTACAAGAGTAGGTACTGTGTTGAACAGAAAATGGGTGTATGAGAAGCAGAGGAGCAAAAGAAAAAAATGAAATAAGAGGTGTTCAGGTGACAACGAAAACTTTAAGAAAGAAGTCATTCCTGAATCCAAAAAGAAAACTAAGCACAAAAACAAAGAGGGGAAAAGGGAGGCTTACTAGAGAGTAACGAGAACGACGACGATAGAAGACTATTTTGGAGGTGGAGGATCGGTGGGGATGCTTGATGTTTTCGATGGTAGATCCTTGCAACGGAGTCCTCTGGTAATGGAGTCTTTGGACGATGGAGGCAAGCAGAGCAGTGACAGAGAGAGAGAGAGGGAGTGTAGAGAGGCGCAGAGTGCAAAAGTGAGAAAAAAAAGGAGGGGTTGCCCTTTTATAGCCCCTTGGGGAAGGTTAGAAGGCGCTCCATCAAAATGTCAGTAGCCGAACTTCTACTAATCAAGAAACGACACGTCATGGCCGAGCTCTAAAATTTAAAAGGGCATCTCAATGGTCACTTCAAGGCTGAACTCCTGACCAACGAAACTCCTACGCGTCATGGTCGAACACATTGTGCCAAGGCTGAGCCGCAAAGCAATAATGACTGCTCTGAAGCGTCAATCATTTGCCAACTAGATGCTCACACGTAAGGGCCGAGCCGCGAGAAGTAATGATGACTGCTCCTTGAGTCCCATCAATAACTGGAAGCGCCAATCGTCAACTAACCAGCCACTGACATGTATAGGCCAAGCACGTATCCTGAGGGCCGAGCCATAGGACACAATGATGACGACCCTTCAAATCACGTCACCACCTCGAAAGACGAAAGAGGCACCTGACACGACTAATAAGAATGCAACACATATGGGTCGAGCCCCCGAAAAAGTCTGAATAGCAACTCAGCTAATACTCTAAGGCTGAGGCTAAATTCGCTACGACCCTCGCACGCTATTGCCGAGCCCCTTCCCGATGCTCGAGCCCCAAGATTCGAAGGCGCATTTTCTACGGTCACACCAAGAATTACAGCTCCAGCACTTCATCGCGAAGCACAATAGCTGAGGGGAAAATGGAGGCCGAACCCACAATGGCATAGCCCAATGGGTCCAGATAATTGGAGCGGGCCGAACCCACAACGATTCAGCCCTATAACCCAAAATGCAACATTGTCCCAAGGACATATCATTAACAAGGCCGAACAACTGGTGGAATGGCCTATAAGCCTAGTTCAAGTGACATCTCGTAGACTTAACCAATCGAGAGGGAGGACGATTGAGGACACATAGGCTCGGCTAGTAGACTAGAAAGAGACGTTAGATCCCTCGGCCAGAGTCGACCCTCCAGGGGCACGACACTTACTAACCGAAATCAAGTAGTATGCCTCTGACAAGACTGGCGTGCCCTGCCATTAATTTTGGCGCAAATATCGCCCTTGCCAAAATTGGGGCTAACACGAGATTTCTAACGGGGATCTTGTGTGGACCATTCCAAAATGCCAACCTATATAAGGACAGACTTGGACATTGAACTAGGTACGCAATATCTGTCTGTAGAACCCTAATACTCCTACCGGCACCTCTGGTTCTCTCGTTTCATTTGATTTCTCCCTGTATTCCGGTACTAACTTTACCATCGGAGGGGGGTTCCGGCAGCACCCCGTCAGCCATATCACGTTTGTTGTTCTTGCAGGTCCACCATAAGAGAATTGGAGTGGCCCGATAAAAGTTTTCAACCGATCTACAATACCTTACGGATTCTCCCCGTACAATTCCCATTTAGATAACTTGGTTAGCTTGGTTTGGTTCTTATTAGACTAAATCTTGGATGTCAAGATTGCTAAGGTCTTATTTGGTAAATTATTTAGAGACAACCTCATGTCATGTCCAATCATGTGAGATCTTCTCGTCATTCTTTCTTTGTCCAATTTTTTTCCTCTTTTTTGTTTTTTTTCAAATCAAAAGTAACTTGTCACATCAATCATCTTCTCCTCTCATGGAGATATATGTATATATACGCCATGATTGACAATATAGATTAGAAAAGAAAAAGAAATTCCAAAGATAAAGTCCATTACATCTTTCACCATCACAAGACTTTTTCTCCTTTTTCGTTTTTTTTATTTTCAAAATAATTATCACATCAAACCTCCTTTCCTCTCATAAAAATATATGTATATATGTCATGATTTGACAATATACATTAGATAAGAGAAATCTTCCTAATGTCAAGTCAATTACGTCTACTTTGTTTTTTTCTTTTTTTTTAAAAGAAGAAAAGAAAAGAAAATGACATATCACCCCTCCCTCCAAAGGAGGGCCGACCATGTGCCTATATATGTATATATATATATATACATACATAATCTTTTTATTTATTTTACATTTTAAGAGACTTGAATTGAGTTTTGGGCCCAAATTAATTTATTGGGTCAAATTTGCTCACTTCGACTAATTATTGGTTTTGGACCTAATTAAAGTCATTTGAACTTATTTAATTGTTTGACCCAAAATTCTAATTAAATATTCTTTTGGAACTTAATTAATATTAGGCTCATATTAAATTCATTTCTAAGAGTTTAATCTCGGACCTTTTCTAAACCCTTTAGTTTTGGATCTTTGAAATTTCTTAATTTGAGTTTGAACTCTTATAATTCAATACGGGTTTTCTCTAGCTCTTCGCCCAACACTTGGATTTAATTTTTCTTTTAGACTTTAATTACTTTTGAATTTTTTTACTTGAGCCCACTTCCAAATTTTTAACTTTTGAGTCCATGTTCATATGAATCTTCTATACTTGTCATTATTTCTTTCAACCCTTTTGAATTTGGCATATCCCTTTGGCCCACTCTAATTCTCTTACCACATTCTTTCCTTTGAATTTAGAGTTTTCCTCTAAGATTTAGAACCATAATCGTCAATCCATGACGCTTAGTGCTTACTTAGCACTTATCAAGGGTATGGGGTGTCACAATAACTCCTTAAAGAATGATCAAATTAACTATACAAAGTTGATTTCTGAATATGACATTAATGCAAGCTTAATGTCTACCACATTGAGAGGATTGACCAAAATTTAAAAAAATATAATAATTGAACATTATATTGCCTAAAACAATTCTCTAAGCAATGGATTTCATCATGCAATGTTAAATTATGAATTTATTGCGAATAGGAATGTCGCTGAAGCTATTATCCATTTCAATCTAAAAGTACACAAAATGCTTTTTTGTTTTCTTGTGAACTAATCTCATTTGTTCCACGATTACTACAGATATAGATGAAGCAAAGACATCTCGTGTTAGACTTACTGCTTCTAATCGTAGACGCCATGATGGTCTTGTGATCATCGGCGACATTGAGGATGAACCCATTGAGACAAACACAAACTATAACACCCTATGATCATAAATAAAGAGCAAGATTATATTTTCATGATTATTAAGAAAAGAAGATTTTGAGTAACACTTCTAAAAGTCAAGATTAGGCATGAAACATGTGAACCGAAATAAAATATTCAATTTGAGGTCCAAGATAAATATTCAAGTGGGTATCTTGAGAAGAATCAAGTAGGACCTTAATAAGGTAATAAGCTTTAGTTCAATACTTTAATAAAGACCCAAGGATATCAATAGAAGTTCAACTAGTAAGACTCAAGTCCAAAAAGTAATTTTGGTACAATAATCAAATTATGACAAAATATGAAAATTTAATGGGCCAAAGAAAGAGATAATTACGTGAGTTTAAGTTAAAACTCAAAATAAGATAAAAATTTAGAAGATGGGCCAAAAAAATAAAAT
>JAUTBS010382834.1:0-10343 GCA_032361285.1 Aequorea victoria | reverse complement strand
TCAATACATATGTGCTTGAAAACTGAAAATGTAAAAACATGTATTCCGTTATTTTTTGCACAAATTACCGTTTGGCCCCGAGCAGATCCGAATGTCACTTTGTGGCCTATTTTTCATTAAAAAAATGTCTATTAAAGAAATTTTCAAGATCAAGCCATATGTATATATTTCTTATTCAAAAATGAATTTTTAGAAGCCAACCAGGCCTTCTTTTGATCAAAATCGAGCACAATTAGATACAATTTGTCTTAAAAAATATTGTATCCATTCACACTGTCCCAAAGGTAGTTGACCCAGAAAATTAATAATAAAAAAATTATATTAAAAACCTGGTTCACACGTCCAATTTTGTACTAATCCGAATTCATCTTGCAGGCTAAAAAATTTGCCAAAAACTGCTAATTCTTGACTTTCGAATATCGTGCACAACAATCAGAGAATCTATATAATAAAATAAGGATAATTTTTAAAAATATCTTAAACATATTTTTTTAAAATAAATAACTGAGATTAATTTTGATCTAAATTCAATGATCCAAATCTATCCTATAAAATGCTTTTAATCTCTTCAATACATCTATATAATAAAACAAGAATTAAAAAATAAAATATATCAGCAAGTGTCTTTAAACACGAATAATTTACTAGTATATATATAAATTAAGGGTATTCAATTGAATACCGTAACATCCATATGAACTGGCCTCTATCCGTGGTCATGTGAACATATGTTATAAGTCTTTATATAAGTCGAATCATGGAATTTTTTTATTTTTTTTGTGGGTGTTTGTTTTTATTTCTCATTAATTATTTTTATTATTTTAGTACCCAAATTGCCATTATATATACAAAATATTTTTGGTTATTTTATTTGCCAAAGTAAAAAATGAAAAAAATACAACTTCAAAATATTTTTCTCCGCAATTCTAAGATCTAAACATAGTTTATAGATTCTGTAATATGAATTTTGAGTCAGGACAAGGAAAACTTCAAGTACATCCAAGAACATGAGTTATGAAATCTACAAAGGAGTGTTGAGAGTTGAAAATTGTAAAAACAATGTTTTTATACAATAATATGGAAGAATAGCAATGGGGCGGGACAAGGTGGATATGTGGTCTCTTATTCCCACTCTCTCTGTATATTATTGGGGCGAGAGTGGAATAGGGACAATCGAGAAGGTGGCGAGTCTGGGCGTGCCGAACCGGAGCTATAACAGGTGGATTTTTCAACTTTAAAAGAAAATAATACAAACAAAAATGAGACGATATGGCATAATTTTTTTATATAAATGACTAAAATTAAAAGGATGAAAAAAAATAAGAAATAAAAGTGAAAAATAAAAAAAGTATATATTTTGTGTTTTGGTCGTATTATATTGTTAAAAAGTAAACTTCATATAAATATTTAATTAATGTAATCGGAGGCGGAAAAAAAAACAGAATAGAAAAAACAAATATCATTTTATTTTTATTTCTTATTGGGGGGCGAATGAACCCGTACGAAACAGGATGAGGGATGCGGGGCGGGATGAGAAGTGAAGAAATTGTTATCTCTAATAACCTTATTAGTTTTAGACAATAGTATATATTAATCACTACTTATTGTACATAGTGTATTCGTAGGGATGAGAATAGTTGAAACGTTCACTTGGACTGCTTCTACGTCCCTTATGGTTAACCTAGAAGAGATAACAAACGTGACCTACTCGACGAGAATTCTTGTCTGAAACTCTCTCCGATGGTTAAGTTAGCTCAATCACTAGGGGAGAACCAAAGAGAAGAGAGCTTGAAAGGATTAATGTTTTGAGTGTGTGGTCTCGCGTACCTCTATTTGTGGTTGGTGAGCCTTTTATATAGGTGGACTTTTGGGGCAAATCAACCCGGGTCCATGCCCAGACCATCTCTCAGGTTCCATTCTTGGTTCAGGCGACGTTCGCGCCGCTTCTGGGATAGGACACGCCATCGATATGTTAAGAATCTGTGTAGGCATCCAGATGGGAAATAATTGCGCATTAATGGCCCCTGTCTCGATGCGACCTACATGAAGTCTCAACCCACATGGAAACCTCACTCGTCTCCATTGATTCGATCCATATGGGAACCTCGGTCACCTCCATTGGGCCTGGCCCAGAGAAGTCTCGGTTATAGCCGTTGGGATCGGCCCAAATGAATGTCCCTTGGCCTAGTCGTTGATACCCTCGGGTCGACCAACAATGACCTCGGTCCAACCCGTAACGGGATCGACCACCTTTATTTGCCCCCATCTCCTGTGCTTGGACCGTGGGCACGACACATACATGTCATCACCTTATTGGCTAGGACACGACGTCCATTCACTTCCCGAGACGTTGAAAGTGATCTAAAGTGACCGTTGGTGTGATATTTTTAATTTTGTAGGGCTCGACCCTTGGACTGTGGGCTCGACACATACGTGTCAACAGTTTATTGGTTGAGGGTCGGCCGTGTTTGCGCTGCTCGAGGTGATGCAGACGCGCCATAATGAGGACGTGACTGTTGGGCTTCCTCGTCATTATAAAAGGGGGCATTCCCCTCTTTTTCCACACTTTCGCATTCTCTGAACCTTTCCTCTCTCTGCTGCTGTGCCACCACTAACGCTTCATCCTCTGTCATCATCATCGTTTTCTCCATTGTAGCTTCTCGTTGCTGGTTCTCCATCGTCGCTGGTCCTTTTTCGTTGGCGATTTTTCTTCGTGACCTTGGTCACTTCCCGTAAGTCCTCTTTTCTTCCCCGTGATATTATGAGTTCATTGTCCTAGTGGCGGGATTTTAAGCCCTCTTCTTCTCTATTTCCTCCGTCGTCATTCCCCCCTAGGCCTCTAGTTTTCTTCTTTTAGTCTTTCTTTACGTTTTAGTTTTCTGTGTTTTTGGGTTAAACTTCAATTTCTCTTTGTTTATGTTTTTCTTGAGTTGCTTTTGCACTTTCTGGGTCTTTTTAACACTTTTTTTTTTGCATTTTTTGTACCTTTTGGGGGTTTTGGGTACTCTACGTTTCACCTTGGCTCGGCCTCTGTTGAGTTTGGCCTAGCCTCATCTTCAAATGAGAAAGTCTCGTTAGAGATGCGCTACTAGTTCGGCTACGGTCGACTTTCGCAAGGAGTATCACATCCCCGATGATGTCGGCCTTGAGGTATATCATCCTAGCTCGGCCTAGAGTCTTGTCGGCCATGATTTTGTGGCATTCCCAATTGTTTCTATTATGAAGGGTGGGATTTGGTTCTCTCTTAACTCTGTTCTTCAACATGTGCTGGCAGATTGTCGGCTTGCCCCCCTTCAGATCTCGGTCAACTTTTTTTAAGTTGTCATTGTTGGGGTTTTATATAAAATCAGTTTTAGACATTTTATATCATTTTAATAATATAATGGATTGTCAAAGCCATTTTATATCTGTGTTTGTGGCAAAAATATTTTAATTATTTATAATTAATATGTGGAATGTCATTAATTATACATAGTAGGAATTATGGTAAGTAGAGCTTGGTTTACTTACAGAAGATCAGAAGTTCAATTCTTGTATAATCAATTAGTTCACAGCCTAGATAGGATTGACATCCAATCAGTATAGCTGCGAGCACAATCTCAGTGATTTATCTTAGCCACAGAAATTTGTTCGATAATTAAAGAGAGATTGTGTTCGGTACACCAGGAATGTATTGAACCGGACCAAAGGTGAAATTAAAATTGATATACTGACATGATTGGACTTATACAATTTCACGATTTGCTCGAGGTCTTATTGATTCTTAATCCCGAGAAATATTAAATACTGACGTATTTTAATATTTTATTATTTTGAATTTCTTAAAGCGAGATTCAATCTTATTGTTTCAATAGACCCTGTAATTTGGGTATTAAATATTAAAATATGATCAGTATTATATTTTGGAGAAATTCATGTCCAGATTAATTTTGAATTATAATACCCCATTGATAAATTCATATAAACCTGATCAGTGAATTATTAATTTAATCCGGTGATATATCAAATAAGTTTAATTTGGTAATTAAAGATGGTAGATGTTAGTAAAATTAAATTATCAGTAATTAAATTTCACTAAGCGAGTATTAAAAACTTAACACGAAGAATCATATTATTTGCTATCTAACTCGGCAAAAAATGACTCTTATCGTAATTGATCTGAGATAATTAAATTGGAGTGCAATTGTAATTATTTAGTGGAATTAATTACAATGAAAAGAATTAGAAATATTTTACGGAGTACTGATACGTAATTTCTTAATTTTTTTAGAAGTCAATTTAATAATTATCCTTGAGTTCCCAGTGTAATTCATAATTGCAGATCAGGTCCCTCTCCTCACTTGACCTAATCTATAAATATGAGGCTTATTGTGATTTTAGGTCATGACAAGAATAACTCATTTTTTAGATGACTAGGGTTTGAGAAATCAAAAAAGAGAGGAGAGGTGGCGACTAGTTTCGGTGATCACCCACCGAGATCTTGTTAATCGTGCAATCGAATCATACACCGAAAGATCTGAGGAGTTGCAGTCCTGATTCAAACCTATCAGAATTAGAAAGTAATTTTTGAACTCTGGATAATTAAAATTAATCTGTATTAATGATCTAATCTAAGATCCGTAGGCAATTTTCTGTAAGAATCAACAGTCATGGGGGTGATCAAGATGTTCGAGCTGGTTGTTAGGTTGTTTAAGCTCTTTTGATTGTTCGAATTTCTGCTAGATCGAGCAACTCGAGCTACGCATCATAAGAGTTTGTGAAAGAGCATCTTTATTGATAATTCTTCCTCAGTGATTACACGATTTGTTTGTCAAAGGAACTACATCGCTTTGCTAATGAAAGAAAAATCACAGGTTGACCTTATTCCACAGCCTTGGGACTTCCCTCCTGCTTTCATATTCCACTTTGTACGCTTCTGTTCCTGCAACGACCCAAACTTTATAAGGCCCCTCCAGTTTGCGCCGAGCTTTCCTTCTGCAGGTACCTTTGTGTTACCCATGACCTTCCTGAGCACCAAGTCTCCAAGACAGAAGTCAAGGTTTAGGCTTCTTGTTGTGCTCCCTGGTCATTTCTTATTGGTAAGCTTGGGTTCCGAGGAGGACGGTCTCCCTTTATTTCTCGGCCAAGTCCAAGTCTTGCACTAGTATCTCGTCGTTGCTTTCCATGGTGAAGAGGTCGGTTCTCATCATGGAAAGGCCAATTTCTAAGGAGATTACCCCTTCGGTTCCGTATGCCATAGAGTACGGCGTTTTCCCCCGTTGATCGTTGTGGTATCGTTCGGTAGGTCCAAAAGACATTAGGTAGTTTGTCCACCCATCTTCCTTTTACTTTCTCTAGCCTATTCTTTATGCTGTTGAGTATGGTCTTGTTAGACGCCTCTGCTTAACCATTGCATCGAGGGTAGGCTGGTGTTGAGTTATAGAATTTGATCCCTAACTCAACCATGAAGGTTTTGAAGATTCTTCCATCCAATTGAGTTTTGTTTCCCGAGATGAGGGCCTTCGGGATTTTGAATCTCGTAATAATATTCCTCCATATGAATTTCTTTACGTTAGCCTCCCTTATGTTGGCTAGAGACTCAGCCTCCACCCACTTGGTGAAGTATTTTGTGGCCATGGTGATGAACTTTCTGTTGTTCACAGCTCTTGAGAGGAGTCCCATGATGTTGAGGCCCCACTGAGCGAAGGCCCATTGGTTGGTCAGGGGAGAGAGTTCTCCGGCAGGTTGGTGAGTTAAGAAGTCAAACTTCTGGTACTTTTCACACTTCTGGATGTATTGTTGAGCATCTTTCTGCATGTACGGCCACCAGAAACCCTGCGTTATCATCCTGTGTGCCAACGATATGCCCCTGTGTGGCTGCAATAGATGCCTTCATGGATTTGAACATGAGTTCTTCCACCGTGTATGGGTGCACACAGAGAAGATACGGTTCGGTGAATGATCCTATATACAACGAGCCGCCTTCAATAGAATCTTGTGTGCTTCCCTTTTGTCAGTCGAGAGTTGGTCAATTTTAAGAAAATCCACGAGAGGATCCCTCTAGCTCGGCGACAGACTCGGAAGAATGACTTCTTCTGGGAGGGGATCTACTTCGATGCTGGACATTTGCACAAAGTCAATGCGATTATTCTGTGGCCCTGGAGTCAGTTGTCATGGCCAGATGCGAGGGTAATGGCATGGCTATTAAGTTCCTTTCCGACCTGTTCTAGCTTGAAGGCTTTGAACTGTTTGATTTATTCCCTTATTTTTCTAGATACTTGGTCATTTTGTCATCTCGGACCTCGTACATGCCTGTAAGTTGGTTAACCACCAACTGAGAGTCACTGTATGCCTCTAGTTTGGTCATATAGAGCTTCTTAGCTACACGTAGGCCGGCTAATAGGGCTTCATACCCGGTCTCATTATTTGACGCGTAGAAGTCGAGCTTTAACGATTGCTCTATTACGACTCCTTTTGAAGAAGTCAGAACTATTCCAGCCCTCACACCTCAGTTGTTTGACGCTCCATCTACTTGGAGCTTCCATGCTTCTCGTGAGGGTGGTTTTCATGTCTCAGGGTGGTTTTCCCCCACTATCTCAACAATTGGTTCTTCGATCGGCGTGCTAAAAAGGTTTGGTGATGGAGTGCATTTCGTGATGAAGTCGGCCATGACTTATATTTTGATGGTCGTCCTTGGTTCATAACTAATGAAGTACCGTGATGGGATGGGTCTGGAAGTAATGAATTAATTTTCTACGTGTAGCTAGGAAGCTAGAAAGTCGAGAAATTTGATGGTCATAGAGCTCTACGTGTAGCTAGGAAGTACCGTGATGGAATGGGTCTGGAAGTAATGAATTAATGAATGAATTAATGTTTTGATGGTCGTCCTTGGTTCATAACTGATGAAGTAGGCCGGCTAATAGGGCTTCATACTCGGCCTCACTTCGACACCCCTGTGCATTACTAGAAAGCCGAGAAATTTGCTCGAACCATCACCGAAGATGCATTTTGATGCATTCAGCTTGAGCTTGTGGTATTTAAGGGTGTCGAACATCTCTTGGAGGTCGGCTAGGTGGTCATCCATTCATTTAGACTTCACAACCATATTGTTTATATATACCTCCATCATTCGAACTAGCATCCTACTAAACATTATGGTCACCATCCTCTAATATGAGGCCCCACGTTCTTTAGGCCGAAAGGCATAACTTTGTAGCAATAGGTTCCCCATGGGGTGATGAAGGCTATCTTCTCCTGGTCCAGGCCGAACAACGTGATTTGCTGGTAGACTCGGTAGGCGTCGACGAAACTCATCCACGCGTGCCCAATCGTTGAGTCGACGAGCTGATCAATCTTTGGGAGAGGGAAACTACCCTTTGGGCAGGCCTTATTCAGATTGGTGAAGTCCACGCATACCCTCAACTTTTTGGTTTTCTTCTTTACCACCACCGTGTTCGAAAGACAATCTGGATAGTTGACTTTCCTGATAGCTTCGACCTCTAGGAGCTTCGTTACTTCCTCGGCCATGACTTCTACGTATTGTGGGGTCGACCTACTACTTCTTTATTTTACGAGTTTGAAGGACGGGTTGACATTGAGTCGATGGTAGATGAAGAAGGGATCGACCCCCTGCATTTCATAGGGTGTCCAGGCAAAGACCTCGATATTGCTATTGAAGAAGGTTATCATCTCGACCCTGTCCTCCTCCGCTAAGGTTGAGCCCAACAAGAAAAAAAATTCAGGATCAACCTCGTCGCTGGGAACTGGCAAGAGATCTTCTACGACTTTCTTTGATGCTTCGACACTCACGTCTTCGAAGACGGGTTGATCGGGAACCTCTGCCAATTGTACCTACTCTGTGATATGCTTTGTCTTTAATGCGGCCACAAAGCATTCCTTTGAGGCAACCTGGTTTCCATATATCGTTTTGACACCCTCATCGATGGGAAACTTCATCAACTGATGATAGGTGGATGGCACGACCTTAAGTTTGCACAACCAAGACCTACCAACGATGATGTTGTGGGCTGAGAGAACATCCACCACCAGGAAGTCAGTTTTTATGGTGACGAAGCCTGCTCAGACATGAACCGTGACCCTTCCCAGGGGCCAGACTGGCTGGGAATTGAACCCCGCTAGGTAAGTGAGCGATGGAGTCAGATCCTTCTCGCCAAGGCCGAGCTTCTTGAAAAGGTCGTAGTACATGACATCAGCCAAACTCCCTTGGTCCACCATGATTTTTTGGACATTGAACCTGACTAGGTTCAAGGTTATTACTAGCGCATCGTGTGAGGGTGCTGGACTCGCTCCAAATCCTCCTTGGTGAATGATATCTCGGCACCCTTGCATTCCACTCTCAGCCTCTTGGCCGACTGCACCTACATCACCATCTGCTGATGTCGTGCCTTCTGTATTTGGCCTCTGAGGCCATTTCTCTAATTGTGATCCTTTAGTCCGTGAATCACAGCTATTTCTCATCTGTCCTGGTCGACTGGAGGGGCCGCTCTTCATTCCGGCTGAGGGCCCGTCACTCAGTTTGGCCCTTTCTCATCCACGAACTCCTTTAGGTGCTCCTAACGTACCAAATCTTCCAGGTGTCTCTTAAAGGAATGGTGATCCTTTGTCATGTACCCCACCTCCTTATGGTAAGAGCATTTCCAACGAACTCCATTCCCGATAGCGGCTTGGATGACCTCGTCCGGCATTTTAGGAGGCCACACAAAGTATAACTTCCAGGTGTCTCTTAAAGGAATGGTGATCCTCTGTCATGTACCCCACCTCCTTATGGTAGGAGCATTTCCAACGAACTCCATTCCTGATAGCGGCTTGGATGACCTCGTCCGGCATTTTGGGAGGCCACACAAAGTACAACTTATCTCTAATGCAAGGGAGAATTCGGTAGATCGACTCTTTGAAAACCGTGTTGACTGCGATCCATGTATCATTGTAAGTCTTGTCTTGCCTTTCCTTCCTTGACCAAAATGATTTGGCCGACCTAAATCCCTTCTCAGCTTCTTTGTGGGGCTCTCTATTCCCTTGGTGTTTGACCTTCGACATTACAGATATCCTCATCCTTCCTGATGTACTTCTCCACTTTTCTCAATAGGTTCCTGATTTTCTGGTGCGGCTCCATCGTCAAGGCTCCCCTTAGCTTATTCCCAGGTGGGAGCCCCAATCTAAATGACACCACCGCCATATCCCCGCTTCAGTGCCCAATGTCATTCTACGTCTCCCAATATCATCTTGTGTAGGCGCACAAGGTCTCCTTCTTCCCTCTTCTAAGGGGCAATAGCATATGGTCTCCTTTTCCCCTCTTCTAAGGGATAATAGCGCGTTAATGTCTTTGGGAATCTTTACATAGGTGACGAATCTGGCTTCAAACGCAGCGGCCGGGAACTTGTCACCATTTCAGTCTGATTTTCCCCAGGCTAGAGGGGAAAACTTTTCACATAAGGGAGTCATTATGACTCCATAGCATCATTATCTGCCTGTAATGACTGATGTTGGAGTTTAAATCTATATTCCCATTATAAAAAATGAATTTGGGGAAGGAGAATCCCTTCGACGACACTAGAGATTCAATCCTGTCGGAGAACCGGGTGGTTTGGAATTTACCCTTGAAAGGGCTCGGCATGACTGCAGATGGGGTCGGTAGTGGGGCCGCAAAGCTGGGCCGAGGGATCAGTGTACTTGGTTCCCTCTTCTCGCTATTTGGCTTTGGTGTCAGATAGCTCGATGTCGTGGAATAACGACTCCGCTTTGTCCCTATTTCTCTATCGCCCCATGTTTAGGGGTTGCTTGGCTCCCTTCCCGTCCCTCATGATAATCTTCATTTGGTCAGGGCTATGTCGAGAAGAACAAGTATTACTTCTCCTGTTTGTATCCCAATGGTTGGTACTTTCGACAAGAGGGACATAGTTACTTCCTTCACTACTCATGTACGAGTTCCAGAGACCCGCATGGCTCCCTTCCCTACGCCTCCTGCCTTCTCTAGAGCCAGAGTGAGGCTTCTTCTCGCAGGGGGAGGAGGCTCCATCTTCTGTGATCTGGAACCGTGCTTACTCATCGTTCACATGACTTCAATGTTTTTCTCTAGTCTCCTAGCCTGTAGGGCTGCCCTCAGTTGAGCGATCTCCTCTCGCATGGCGTTGAGCGTGGCCTCCTTGTCAAGGTCGTCCTCCAATCACCTCGGAGTCTGGTATATGGGCTTCTTACCCTGGTGTTTCTTTTATCTTTTAGTGGTGAGTTTGTCGACAACGCTACGTTCTCTATTCGATCGATCGTCGCCTCCTCCCGAGTTCATCTTAGAAAGGAATGCCATGGACAATAGTAAGGCTTTTCTGGTGAGTTTTCCACAGATGGCA
>JAUTBS010382833.1:0-15011 GCA_032361285.1 Aequorea victoria | reverse complement strand
TATGAGTCGACCCAAGCGAAGACATGAGTTGACCCAAATTGACTACCATATAGTAATTTTACATAGGCAATATGTGAGTCAAACCAAGGCAAACGTGAGTCGACCCAAGGCAGTTATGAGTTGAGATGCAGCAACCACAGTTGACCCGAGTGGCAACTCAAAGGCAGAAACTTGTGTGAGTTAATCCAAGCTTCACATGAGTCGACCCACGGACGAAGGTCTGCAATAAAGTTGAGACAACATCATTGTGAGTCGACCCCCACATCACGATGAGTCGATCTACAGGTGAAGAATTCGAAATATTATGACATTGATTCGACCCAGTCTCAACGTGAGTCGACCCAATAACGCAAAATTAGCAAATCAGGGTGAGAATCATGCCTGTTTACAGTTGTGTTTTAGAGCATTAAATGACATGATTTGATTTGCAATGGATATATTAGAGCTCAAATTTATATAAGGATATCTCTATCAATCATTCTAATACAAGAGAATACCAAAAATCATTGATACGATTCATCACAAGCTCGATTTTGAAATTCGTTCACACTGAGAGAAACCCTAGCCGCCACAGAATATCAGTGCTTCTGATTTTTCTTTCGTGAGGTTCATTATAATATTCACTCTTCTTAGAGAGTTTTCTGATTATCATTTGTACACAAAAATCTCTCATTGAATCATTGTAAAATGAGGGTGAGTCACCCTTGACTATTATTTGTGTGTGGTAAAGTATACAAAAGGAAGATCACAAGTACTAGAAACTTGGTGACTTTGGAACGCAGCTTGGTGAATCTTTGTAAAAGGTTTGAGCACACCCAAAAGTGCTTGAAGATAGTGAAAAAATCTCAAAAGGTGCTTGAGGAGTGGACGTAAGCTTGAATAGCCGAATCACTATAAAGTTGATGGTGTCATCTCTCTTTATCTCTTCCTCTCTATATTGTTTATTTGTGCTTATAGATATATATATTGCTTGCTTATTTTATATTATTTAAATATTTTTTTAAATAAGAAGAGTTTTTTTAAAAGATCCTATTCACCCCCTCTAGGATCATTCTTTGCATAACACTTTCCAGTTGGCACCGAGCTTCCCCTCTATAGGTACTTTTGTGTTGTCCATCACTTTTTTAGGTATCAGGTCTTCAAGACCAAAATCCTGAGGATTGAATTTCTTGTTGTACTCCTTCACCATCTCTTACTTGTAGGCCTAGATTCTGAGGAGGGCAGTCTTCTTTCATTCTTTGGCCAAATCTAGATCTTTGGCTAGGATCTCATCGTTGCTCTCCGGGGTGAACACATCAGTCCTTATGGTTGGAAGACTAACCTCTAAGGGAATTACTACTTTGGTGTCACAGGCTATTGAGTAGGGTGTTTCTCCCGTTGAGCACCGATGTGCAGTTTGGTAGGCCCAAAGGACATTGGGGAGATCATTAACCCATTTTCCTTTAGCTTTCTCCAACCTTTTCTTTATGTCGTCCAATATTGTCTTATTGAACGCATCTGCTTGGCCATTGCACTAGGGGTAAGCTGGGGTAAAATTATAGAATTGTATACCTAGCTCGACATTAAATCTTTTGAATAACCGCCCATTAAAATGGGTTCCGTTATCCAAGATGAAGGCTCTAGGGATGCCAAACCTTGTTACGATGTTTTTTTAGACAAATTTCTTTACGTCTGCCTCCCTAATATTGGTCAATGGCTCGGTCTCCACCCACTTGGTGAAATAATCTGTTACTGTGATAATAAACTTCTTGTTGTTGATGGCCTTTGGAAGAGGTTCCACAAAGTATAGGCCCCATTGAGCAAAAGGTCATAGACTTGTGAGAGGAGAGAGTTCCCCAGCGGGCTGGTGGCTAAGGGAGGTAAAATTCTAACATTTCTCGCACTTCCTAACGTACTACTATGCGTCTTTATGCATGTAAGGCCACCAATACCCCTGAATAATCACTCTGTGCAATAGAGATTTTCCCCATGCGCGACTCTCGTAAATCCCTTCGTAGATTTTGAAAAGTAGGTCTTCTACTGAGCTTGGATGAACACAAAGTATAGTTCGGTGAAAGATCTCGTATACAACTTCTTTATCGAGGAGAGCCAGAACTGTGCTGACTTAATTCGGACTTTGTACACTTTCTTCTTCTTGGCCGGTAGTTGCTCGATCCTTAAAAAAGCATAATTGGGTCCATCCAGCAGGGCGACAGGTCGACTATAAGGATCTTTCTAGATTCCGTCTTGGTTTAATGCTGACGTTCGGCATGAAATCAATTGCGATTGTCCTTGGGTTGTCAAACTCCGTGGTTGAGGTAAGGAAAGCTAGAACATTAGCATGACTATTGAGTTCTCGACCCACTTGCTCCATATTGAAGGCTTCAAAGTTTTTTAGCTCATCCTTGGTCTTTTCTAGGTATCTAGCCATCTTGTCATCCATGACTTCATACACCCTAGTTAACTGGTTGACCACAAGCTAAGAGTCACTGTAAATGATAAGCTCGGCCACTTGGAGTTTCGTAGAAGCACGAAGGCCGGCTAGTAGGGCTTCATACTCAGCTTCACTGTTGGAAGCATGGAAGCCAAGCTTGAGGAACTGTTCTAGTATCACTCATTCGGGGGAGGTCAGGACTATTCCAACTCCTACCCCTTATTGTTTGAGTCATAATTCACTTGGAGCCTCCAGGCTCTTGCTAATGGCATCTTTCATGCCTCAGGAGAATCTGTCCCTAGCTCGGTGGCTGGAGCTTCGATCGCTAGTCTAGGTAATGTTGGTGCTGAAGTGAATTCAGCGATGAAGTCCACCAATAAGTGGTCCTTGATGAGAATTCTCAGCCTGTAGCTGATGTGGTGTTCTTTAAGCTTCACAGCCCATGTTGAGATTTTGTCCGTCAGGTCTGCTTTCCCGAGGAGGGCCTTCAACGGGCATTCTGTGAGCATAGTGATGGGGAGAGCTTGGAAAAAAATGCATCAGCTTCCTTGACGCCACAATCAAGACATATGCCAGCTTTTCTAGTGGCAAATACATTGTTTCGGCGTCGGAGAAGGTCTTGCCAATGTAGTATATGGCCTAATGTTGTCAATCTTTGTCTCGGACCAACACTTCACTTATTGCGTGTTGGGACACAATAATGTAAAGGTATAAAACTTCTCCATCGATGGGGTGGACAGGAGGTGGGACTCGGTCAGGTATTTTTTTAAGTCCTTTAGAGCTTGGTCTGTCTCTTCGGTCTATTAAAATTTGAGGTTCTTTCATAAGGCTTGAAAGAATGGTCAGCACTTGTCTAAAGAAAGACTAATGAATTTGTTCAAGGCTGCAGCCATTCCCATTAGCTTTTGGATGTCTTTCATTAAGTTAGGCTTCTAGACGGCCTAAATTGGCTGAATTTGGTCTGGGTTCACTTTAATACCCCTATGTGTGACCAATAAGCTAAGAAACTTACTCGAAATGATGCCAAAAGTGCACCTAGAGTCATTCAACCGAAGTTTGTAGTGCTTTAGGATGTCAAAAATCTCTTGGAGGTCCGCCAGGTGGCACTCATTTTCTTTGGATTTTACCATCATGTTGTCTATACATGCTTTTATTGTTCAGCCAAGCATTATGCTGAACATCCTCGTTACCATCGTCTAATAAGTTGCCCCAACATTCTTCAACCCAAAAGGCATAACCTTGTAGCATAGGTCGCCTATGGATGATGAATGCAGTCCTCTCTTGGTCTGGGCCAAACATGACAATTTGGTGGTAACCTCGATAGGTTTTGAGGAAGCTCATCCTCATGTGTTCGGTCGTTGAGTCCACCAGCTAGTCGATCTTTAGTAGAGGAAAGCTATCTTTTGGACAAGCTTTGTTTAGAATTGTAAAGTCCACGTAGACTCTTCACTTTCTAATCTTTTTTGTTGACTACCTCCGTGTTTGACAACCAATCGGGGTAGTGGACCTCCCTAATGGCCTCAGCTTCAAGGAGCTTGACAACTTCGTCAACCACAACTTCAACGTGTTGGGGGGACGATCTACAGCTTCTTTGCTTTACTGACTTATAGGCCAAGCTGACATTAAGATCATAGAAAATGAAGGCAGGGTCAACCTCTGGCATTTCATAAGGAGTTCATGCAAAGACTTTGATGCTTGCCTTCAAGAAGCTAATCATTTTGTCCCTCTCCCCCTTTTCCATGGTAGAGCTGAGCAAGAACAACTTTTATGGATTGACATCATCAATAGAGATTGTTAGAAGGTCTTCCACTACGTTCTTTGTCGCTTTTGCGTTGACGTTTTCCACGATAGGCTGATCTGGGATTTCTACCAGCTGAACTTACCATGTGGTCCACTTTATCTTTAACATGGCCACAGAGCATTCTTTTGAGGTGATCTATTTGCCATATATCACCTCTACACCCTCTTCGGTGTGAAACTTCATCAATTGATGGTAGGTCAATGGCATAACCTTCAACTTGTGCAACTAGGACCTACCAACTATGGCATAATAGGCTTTGAGGACATTGACTACCAAAGAATTGATTTCAATGGTGATCGAGCCCGTTCAGACGAGGATTGTCACCCTTTCAAGAGGCCACAATGGCCGTGAGTTAATTTCCACCGGAGGGGTGAGCGATATAATCAAGTCTTTTTCTCCAAGGCAGAGCTTCTTAAAAAGTTTATAGTACATGACCTCGGCCGAGCTCCCCTAGTCCACCATGATTCTCTTGACGTTGAACCCTGCCATGTTCAAGGTGATTACTAGGGCGTCGTTGTGTGGGTGATGAACCTACTCTAAATCTTCCCGATGAAGGATATCTCAGTTCTTCTTCTTTTTATTCTCAACCTCTTGACCGATTGTACTTGCATCACGGCTTGTAGGTGTCGAGCTTTTTGTATCTAACCTTTAAGGCCATTCTCTGTATGTGATCCATTAGGCCATGGATCACGATTATCTCTCTTCTATCTTGAGAGGCCGAGGAGCTGCCCTTCTGTTCTGATTGGCTTTCCTTTCTCTGTTCTGTCCCTAGTCGTCAATGAACTCTCGCAGGTGTCCATGACGTACTAGGTCATCTATGTGCCTCTTAAATGAGTAGCAATCTTTCATCTTATGTCCTCTTTTCTTGTGATAGGAGCATCTCCATCGAACCCCATCCATAATGGATGCTTGGATGACTGGCTTCAGCATCTTAGGTGGTCATATAAAGTAAGGATTTTGCTTGGTGCGAGGGAAAATCTGGTAGATTAGTTCCTTGAAGACAATGTTTACGACAATGCACGAGTTATTGTAGGCGACCTCCATCAGTGTCGAGCCAAAATGCTCTAGTCGGCCAATATCTATTCTGGACTTCTTCGTGGGGATTTCTGTCGCTCTGGTGTTCAGCCTTCTAGGACTAGACTGACTTCACTCTACCTTGGTCATGCCAGCATCTTCCTCATTCCTAACGTGATGTTACACTATTTTCATAAGATCTTCAGTCTTCTTGCGGGGATCCATTATCAGGGAGCCTCTAAGCTCGTTCCCCGGAGGATCCCAAGTCTGAACGAGGCCACTGCCATTTCCTCACTGTAGTGCTCGATGTCACTGTAAATTTTCCAATACCTCTCTGCGTAGGCGCGGAGTTTCGTTCTTTCATCTTTTGAGAGCTAGAAGTGCATCGACATCCTTGGGGATCTTGGTGCATGTTATGAACCTATGGATTTTTGCCGCTCTGGTGTTTGGCCTTCTAAGGATGGACCCGCTTCACTCTACCTTGGTCGTGTTCGTGTGTTCCTTCTTTCTAACGTATTGTTCTACCCTTTTCATAAGATCTTCAATCTTCTTGGGGGACTCCATTGTCAGGGAGCCTCTGAGCTCATTCCCCGGGGGAGCCCAAGTCTGAACGAGGCTGTTGTCATTTTCTCACTTCTATGCTCGATGTCATTGTAGATTTTCCAATACCTCTCTGCGTAGGTGCATGGTTTCTTTCTTTCCTCTCCCGAGAGCCAGGAGTGCATCGACGTCCTCGGGAATCTTGGTGCATGTTATAAACCTGGCCTTAAACATTGCTGCTAACTCTCTCAAACTCTCAATGGAGGTAGCTGGGAGTTTTTCAAACAATCTCAATCCAATTTCTCCAAGACTGAAAGGGAATACTTTACACATAAGGGAGTCATTTCTACTCTACAAGGTTAACATATGTCTATAGTGACTCATGTGGGTGTTTGAGTCAATCTTTGCATCGTAAGAAATAAATTTGGGGAGGGAAAATCCCTTTGGAGGTACCAAAGACTCTATCCTGGTAGAAAAATGAGTAGTCAGGAACTTACCTTTGGAAGGGCTTGGCAAGGGAGCTAGGCTGCTCGGTCATTTGGATTGGCAGCTCGGGCGTAAAGCTGGACAACTCAGCTTCTTTGAATGGTAGCTTGGTGTTGCCTCCTTTTCTTTGTCACTCCTCCTGGAGTGGTAACTTGGATCTTTTATCCATTCCCTTCTCCTCGAGATGATCACTCTCAAGTTAGGGCTATGCCGAGAGGAGTATGTGCAACTCCTTCTTTTGGTCTCCCACTGGTCGGTGCTCTCCTCGAGAGGGATGTAACTTCTCCCTTCGTTGCTCGAGTTTTGAGCTCTAGAGAACTCCAAAACACCTTTTCCCACTCATTAATCCATAGAGAGCAACGGGGTAAGGCTCATTCTTACTGGGAATGGTCTCACTCTGTCTGACCCAAAGCCATGCTTACTAGTGGCTCCCCCCTCCCTTGGGCTTTCCTCTTGTCCCTTGGCCTTGAGGCAACCCCTCAACTTAGAAATTTTCTCCCGCATAGTATTGAAGGTGGCATCTTGGTCGAGGTATCATTCAAGTTGTCTGGGGGTTAGGTACGTATGCCTCTTGCCTTGATATCTCTCAGATATTATGGTGGAGTTCTTCTCTACAAGACTCCACTTTCTGTTTGACCAGCCGTCATCTCCTCCTGAGTTCATCATGGAAATGAATGCCATGGACGATGGTTAAGCTTATTTGGTGAATTTCGACAGACGGCGTCAAATGTACGAGGGTGTATTCCATAAGGATTTTAGATCAGATGGAACAATCACTAGGCCCTGTTCCATGTTCCGTATGGTATGAGCCAACCTGCAAAAGAAAACACTAAGAACTACCCGACGGGGGTCCTTGTCGGAAACTCTCTTCGATGGCTAAACTAGCAACGAGCTAAGATCAAACCAGAGGGAAGAGAGAGTTTCAGAAAGATTAGGGTTTGTATATGTGAGAAAACATACCTCCAAAGGGATTGATGAGCCTATATATATACAAGAGAACTCAAATGGGGAAACTTGACATGAGTTTTTTCCCTAGGCAAACCCTACTGTCCCCATTTTTAGTTAAGTCAAGCGTCTGCACCGCTTGTTTGGTCTGGATCTACTGCCCTCCTGATGGATGAGAAAATATGATTTTAACTCGGGTTTGAAATTATTTTTCAAACTAATTTCAAAAGTGAACTTTAAGTTGAAATAAAATAGGGAAGAAAAAAATAAGCAATCACACACTAAGAGAGACAAGATTTTTACGTGAAAACACCAACACGAGTAAAAATCACGGGATCAGGGCAGGTCCGGTAAAACAAGTATTATCGCATTTGAACAGTTACAATAACCAACTTACAGACTCTCATTGAATTCACAACCAAAATAACTTAAGTTAGACTTCTTGAATCCACATGCACCATTTTTCGCGCTTTTTCAGCTCAATATTGAATCCATAGTACTACACACTGTCGAAATTCATCGAAGATCAACTAAGAAATCCACCAAAGGTAATCTCAGAAATCTACCTAAGAGAGCCAAAATTGTATCGATGAATTGTGTTCTGAAACTTGAGAGAATATGTCTTTAGCGTATATGAATTGAAGGCTAGAAATTTTTCTGTATTCTCTAAGTATAGAACTCTGAGGGTTTCATGATATAAATATAGAGAAGCCACAAAATATCCAAGCAGTTGTTTCCATAAAGTGAAAGTTCAAGACCACCGCTCGAGCGGTTTAGGAAGCACTCGCATTACAGAGACTTTACCAATTTTATCTCCAAATATGATTTACTGAGTTGTACCTTGAAATTTTAATTTTTTTTACTAGTGTAGAGATTTTATCAAATATCTCTTTAAAAAAAAGTTTCCTTACATAAGAACTTCTATAACACAAAGATTTCTTATTAAAGAGATTTACGTATAAAAAAAGACTTTCTATCAAAGATTTTTTTTTTTATAAAAGAAGACTTCCTATTAAAGAGAACTTCTATAATAGAAAGATTTTCATACCAAAGAGAAGTTCATATAAAAGATTTCTATAAAAGAAGTGATTTTTTTAATAAAACCACCTTTCTATTTTATAAAACCTTAATTTTCTAGGGATTGCTGAATCAAACAGGGACTCAAAGTCCTACTAAAAATGGTACAGAAAATTAATGCTTATTAATTGCTCGAATGATCCGACTCAATTAGATCTCTAGACCTCAGTCACACTCCACTCTTTGTATGTTAGGCCGAGCATCATCACATTGAACTTCTCTTTGTGGAGGCGTGATCCCTTTTTGGTGTGCCTCTTATTTATTACTAGACCCATGTTTTATGATGCCGAGGTGCACAAAGGACGGTTCATCCTTGTTATAAGTCGTGCTCTTATTTGGGTTGCATATCTTCATTTGGTTTAATTCATATTCTATGGCATTAGATTTGGACTTATGGCCCAATCAATTATGAATCGAACCTTCAATTGTATATTCATCGTATGATAATTTTTATCTAGTTAGAACTTTGTCTTTCTACTACTATATTATATATTATGAACATACCAGGCCTCCAATTGCACAACGATTTTAATTTTAACGAACAGAGGCGGATGCAGAACATATGCTCGAGCACGTGTTTTCTAACTTTTTCATAACTATTTTGTCATTTATACAACATTAAAAGTATTTAATATACACCCATAAAAAAGTATATTTAGTGCCCATCTAAAATTATGTTTAAGATCCCATTATTTTAAATTTATCATAAAACATTTTTTTTAAAAGATCCATTTATGTTTTAAAAGAAATAATTTTAATTGATCAATTTGAAAAATTAAATAAATTAAACTCAAATGTTGAATAAATATAGCTCACGTAAGTGACGAAGATTATTGTTGTATCAATACTTAATAACAGAAAATCCAACAAAAAACTCGTATCTATACTATTATACTAGCGGTGTTCTGTGCATCTCGTAAAATAATATAAAAATATATAATTTTAAAAATGAATAAATAAGATTTCTTACATTTTTAAAAAAATTGTATAATAAATCAAATGTATTATATTTAAAGATAATAATTTGTTCTTTCTTAAGCTTGTACATGTTTGTCTGTATCAATAAAAAAGTAATGGTCCAGATATATTTATTTATTTATTTATCATTTTTGCAACCGATGTAATATCTGTTAGGGTTATATATTAAAAGTCGTGCCTTTTTATATATTATTTATTGTTAATTTAATAAATTATTATTTTAATGAGAATCTAAATGAGAATGTATACTTGTGTAATTTATTTATTTATGCGAATTTGTCCTTTTATTCGTGTCGAGTATTTGATTCGGTATGTAGAGTTTGGCTTACATACGGAAGATCGAATCATAGGTTCTGACAGAATAATATTTAATTAAAAACTCACAGTCTAGATGGAATTAGAAAAATCATTGGAAGGATTGTAACACATTATTTTAGTAGGCTTGTCTTGGCTACAGTGAACGGTTTAAATTTTGTATTCAAAATTTTGACTCAATGTGTTAATACACTTAGTGTGTTTTGAGTAGGATCATCAAGGTAATCTACAATACAATTCACCTTTGTTTTGATTTGACAAGTGTCCTACATGTCACTTTTAATGCCTCAGATCATACTTTTTCATCTTTCTCTCTTTTGATATTTTTAATTTCTAATGGCTCAGATCATACTTCCTATTTCTCTCTTTGTAATGGCATTTTTTAACTTTCAAATTTCCCCCGCAGAAATACTTCCTCTTTCTCTATTTTTTGCATCGTCAATCAACCTTCTGAACTCATCGGTGCTCGGTGGTGGTAGAGAGTTTTTCTGTATTGGAGAGAATGAATCAAAACTTTCAGGTTTGATTTTTTGTCTTTTGATTTTTCTCTTTTTCTTTTTAATTTTTTCCTGAATCGAAAATCATTTTTAACTCTGTTTGTGAGCCCTCATTTTTAATTCTGTCTGTGAGCCCTTATTTTAAATTTATTTCTCTCTTCATTTTTCTCTTCTTCTTTATGTTGGAGAGAATGAATCGATGACTGCTTCTCTGTTTTTGGTTGTTGATTTTTTTCCCCTTTCTCTTTCATGCCGGCGCCACCACCATCAGAGTCCACTATCAGCAGTCGGGCTCACAGAGTCCACCATCAGCGGCCGTCAATTCATTCGGTGGTGGCATCCACCATCAGCGGCATCCAGCGACGACCAGCGACGATCGCGAGTGAGAGAGAGCTCTTTGATCTGACACGACGTCCACCCGCGATGACGTTCAGCGATGATCAGAGCCACGCCACCACCGGCGTGATCATCATCGCCAGCGTTGACTTCTTCTTTTCCCCATCTGCGGTGAGTCCCTCTTTCTGTTCTTTTCCCCATTTTCATATCAATTTTTTCTTTCTCGCAATCTACTGCAGAGTTCATTATCAAGCTTTTAACACGCGTGTTCTTCGTGAAGTAATCCCCTTTTGAGATTGTGAAGTAATCCCCTTTTGGGTGATTTGATTGTGAAGTAATCCCCATTTAAGTTCTCCAGTGACGTAAAAATATTACTCCCCTTTTGAGATTGTGAAGTAATTGATTTTTGGAACAAATCGATTTGGGGTTTTGGGGGTAGGACATTGTTATTTTCTCTATTTTGTTACCAAAAATTGGGGGTCATGGAGGGACGCCCTTCGCCCGCTGAGGGAGGCGGTTCAAGCATGGTCTGTACGCTCTGGACTCCTTCTCCATTTCTAGGGTTAATTTCCAGAAGGCTCTGTGTATTTAGACTCAAGATCTCTAATTTTCAGAAGGCTCTGTGTATAAAATAGAAGGCTCTGTGTAAAATGTCACTCTATATTCAATCTTACATTTACAATTTTCAAAAGGCTCTGTGACTCTGTGTATTCAATTTGAGTGTTAAAGTTATAAAGTGCATCACTTCTATCTGTTCATCTTTCTTAAAGTGAGTCTTTCCACTATATTAAAGTGAGTCTTTCTATATGTTCATATTTCTTGAAGATTTTATAAATGTAAAATTGTAGTATATTACATTGTGATAAAGTTTCAGAATTTACGTATATTTTGTAAACAACCAAAATCAACATTATAAATGGCCCCGCCTGTGTAAAATACGATTTTGCAGCAGTAAAAAATGAATCCACTTCTATTAATATATCACCAGAAAAAAGAAAAAAAGTAGATATTCTGGAAATTGTAACCATAAACAAAAACATTTTTTTTACTGCAGTGATGAATATCCAAATTGTGATGAAGCTAAATACCATAATTTAAAGATTATGAGGTAGGGTGGGTTTGCCTGTCATGAACACCTCACACCATAAAAGAAATGTTTTTGTTATGATTTGGAAAGTGAAGGAATTTTCTTTGTGAAGTTAATTTTTTTTGGAATAGCTTTGGTGATTTAACACATCTAACTTTATCCCCCTCGGGAGGGAGACTCTAGGGTTTAGGTTGCAAATAAACGTGCTCAAGTTCAAGTCTCCAATCTCCATAAATTATTTAAAGACTGCTGTGATAAATTATTTAAAGACTCCAGGGTTTTGGTGATCTAAAGACTGCTGTGATGAATATCCAAATTGTAACCACAATTTGTGGGAATATCCAAAATGTAATTTTGCAATTACAAGTTTCTACTCCAGAGCTGCAGTAATTTTTTTTCTCACCATAACTCATATTTATACAATCCTTTAACTTTGACACCATTGGACAACACGATTTTTTTTCTCATTATTCATCCTAATAATATTGAGTTTCCAAATTATTTGTCTGACTATTCCAAATAATATTATTTATTTTGAATAATAATCAATCTAAAATTATTTTTATTAACACAAATTTCATTACCCAAAGAATACACATATCCTTTTAAGCCCACACAATCTAACGAAAGCTTCAAAAGCACCCACCAATACACATCGTTTTCAAAGTGAATTCTCATATTTTGTGTTCATCCATCTCGTTGAGTGTACAACTGTAGCAAATGGATTAGACTGTTCAATGTCTTTGCCAATTTGTCATACTCTACCTATTTGATACACTTTGATGCACATTTTACTATTCGTGTCTCCTTACAATTAATGTTTCAGGTTTGCTATACGGATGCAATTATGAATAATGTTACAATATTTGGTCATGTAAGAAAATTTAGCATTTTGTCCATGTTATTTAGTATTTTATTTATTTACCTAAATTATTCCAATTGTCAGATGGACGAAGACATGGACAAAACTGTAAAATGACTTTTTATTTAAGGTTTCAATATTACTTTTAATTTATATTTTTAAAACTGTAATGTTCTAAATTTTTTTAAACTATAGGTCAAGTTTCTACGAGAAAGAAATGTAGGCGTTTTTATTCGTGATGAGCAAGATTTTAATCGCATCCGTATACAGTTCGTAAGTTTTTAAATATTTATTTTTATAATTTATAATAAAATATAGTATTTGCATACAACGTTGGCGTTGTGTTACTACTTAATGCTTATTTTTTTTAAAGGAGAAGGAAAATAAAAAAGTTAACGCAAATTCTAAAGGAAAAGAAAAACTAATTCCTCAGGCAAAGGAAAATAAAATGCAAAACCTCAACAGGTATGATTTTACAATGTAAGAAAATTTATCCTTTCAATTGTCAGATGGACGAAGACTTAGATAAAACTGTAAGATGAGTTCTTATTTATTCAATATTATTTTCAATATAATGTTTTAAAACTTTTGAAACTATAGGTTAAGTTTCTACGAGAAAGAAATTTAGGCGTTGTCATTCGTGATGAGCAAGATCTTAATCGGATTCGCATACAGTCAATAAGTTTTTAAATGTATATTTTTATAGTTTATCATAAATTATAGCATTTACATACAACGTTGGCGTTGTCTTACTACTTAATGCTTATTTTTTTAAAATGACAAGGAAAATGAAAAGAAAAAAGATACAGTTCACGCAAATTCTAAAGGAAAAAGAAAAGCTAGCTCCTCATGCAATGGAAAAGAATATGCAAAACCTCAACAGGTATGATTTTACAATGTAGGTTATAGTTGTTTTTACATAGGAAATTTGAAAATGTTGATTGTTTATACATATTTCATATTCATATTCTAGGCACCCAATGATTGTGTTATATCGAAGGGTATTTTGGCCCAACGCATTCAACGAGAGCGAGAGAGATTAGGAGCATACATTCAATCTGAACGTCCTACATTCATTCAATCTTTGTTAACAAGTGATAGTCGACCTGCATGTCAAAAATGAGGAACTGTTGCAGCAAATATCACTGAATCTACATTTATGCCTGTAGAAATCATGTCTAATGCACTAAAACCAATGATGGTTACACATGGCTTGCAATCAACATCTTCTTCTGTGGTGCCACCTCAAACACCAAATTTTACGAATCATTTTATTAATGGAAGAACTCCAATAACAATGGAAGAACAAGAGAAAATATGAAAAACGAACCAACCAAGCCGTCTTAGACCAGAACAAGGTGTGGTACTAGATTCCATTGAATCTACATATAAGTCGACGATAATTTTTACAAATGATTCTAAACAAAAAATGATGACATATAAGTCGACAGTAATTCATCATCTTCTGTTGCTTTGCATTCAGAAACGTCAAATTTGAATGATATTTCGATTCTTTGAAGAAATCTAGTATCGATGGATGGTATATGAAGTCATGCCAAACCACCCAATCAGACATAATTACATTCAATGCCGCCTCCATAAAATCTTGGCAAAGAACTTCTTGCTATGCTGAGCACATCTTTACCTCCGAAAAATTTAAATAGGTAAAGTTGTATTATGTTTATTTCTACAATCTAAATTACAATAACAAATTATTCATCTCAAGTGAAAATACAATTTTGTAGGCCACCTCTTGCAAGCAAATGCTTCCCCAATAATGTATGTTTAAGTGATGAGGAATTTGCAGAGGTTGATCCTCAAGCAGTAGTTGATTCTTACGCACACATGAATTTAGATCATTATTTTCTTGGTGGGATGGATGTGCCATGTCCACATATTTCAGCCTTACATTGAATAGATGAGAAATTGGTAAATTCAAGTTTAGTACGTCCACTTTTTAGAAGCCGTTATTTGTAAGGAAAGATTAGGCTACTTTTGCTTATTACACCCCATTCGTTAATTCAAGAATTGTATGATGGCAATGAGAATCATTCCAAATTTTTCTGATGTTATACTCGAGAGTACAACGCTGCTAATGCTTTTACAAGTCTTGGTGTGGCATTGGATCCAAGAGTACTTAATGGAATGGGTCATTCTTCATTCACTATTCACGGTGAGTTACGCCATCGAACAGGTGCATTACTACCTCAATCAGGGCATAAAGCAATTTATTCTCAATTGTATATTTACGACCCTAATTTTGCAATAGAGACTCGGGTTCGTAAAAATTCTCACTTGAGAAGAGATGTTCTTCAAACTATAAAGGATAGTTTGTTGGAAGCTAATCCATTTCCTGAAAAACTTTTTCGGGCTCATGAGACTTTAAATCAATCAGAATCGGTTGGACAAGATTTACGAGCTTATCTTCATTATAGTGCAACCACCGACCGTCATTGTTATAATCTACCAACAACAGATGAGATTGCAGTAATATTACTTGGAGATGGAACAGAGTTCAGTGGAGTTCGAGATATAGTATTACATTTGAGAGGAAATAACGGCTTGATGCAAATTAACGAATGTCACCCAGCTTATTTACCATTGCATTATGTTTTATTGTTCCCTCACGGTGAGCTTGGATGGGAACCTGACTTCAAACA
>JAUTBS010382722.1:0-10343 GCA_032361285.1 Aequorea victoria | reverse complement strand
TAAAGAAAAATAATAACTTTTGGGGCCCATTTTTATTTGGGCTAATTTTTCTACACTTGGGCTTAATTTTATTCTCCATACTATATTTGGGTCATGTATAGCCCATTAAATCTTTTATTATAAACCCATCTCATAATTTTTATATTTGAGTCAATTTGAAATTTAATTTATTTTTTGGGCCAAAAGAGTTAGTTTAACTTAATTGGGCTAGTCTCATTAATTCAAGTTTTGAGCCCTTCCTTAACTTTGGACTATTAATTACTTGGGCCAACCTTTGTTATTCAAATTGGACCCTAAATCACCTCATACGCCCATTCACTTACTTACTTCAATTTTTTTATGTTCAAACTTTTACTTGAACCCTGCCTTAGATGATCTCGTTAACTTAATGATCATAAAATGTAAGTTGTAGTTTGATTTAAAATCATGGGGCATTACACTCCATTTGTGTGGAGGAGATTCTTGTCGTGGCCGAGACCTTAGAGGCGATGGAGGAGGTCCTGACTTTGGGCGGCCATGCTACCCATGAGCCTGCAATAGATAGTCTGCCTGTTCAGGATCCTTTTTAGGGGGTCAAAACAGCTGACATGCCGAGAGGCTTTGACCCGGCTAGATATGACCCCCCCCTAGTCCATTCTTTAGAGGTTCATGGGGCCATTCGTGCATTCTTTGATGATGACGCGGTGGACCCTGCATTGTTGTTTCGCACACCAGACATCCACTTCTCGGTGGTGAACCGTGTGGTATGTCTCTTTTATTTCTTTTATCATTATTATTTTATTTTTTTGTTGTTGTCTTAGTTTTCCCTTTTGTTTCTTTCTTTCTTTTCTTATTCGTTCCATTTCTCTTTTATTTCCCTTTCTCCATTCTTTTCTCCTTCTTTTAATTTTCTCCAGTGTGTGGGATGACTGACTAACAGAGTTTTGGAAAAAAAATTTGTAAACTCAACGAGGTTGACAAGAGATATTTGTAGAACATCTGAATAGTAAAAATGATGATATTTCTTCACTTTCAGTTGCATGACTAAGTTATAAGTATCCAAACACAAGATGAAGCAAACTCTCATGTTTGTTTTGTCTGAACTAGTTTTTACCTCTCTTTATAAAGTTTGTAAGTGACGAGCCTTTTGAGAGAAAATGGCGCCATGATTTGAGTATCTGCTCTTTTTTATTTTTATTTTCAAACTTTTATCTAGACCACCCTTCTGGGTTTTCAACTTAGCGAGTTTCTTTTTTTTTCTTTCTTTTCCCATTTTTTAACTCAAACTTTTTCCTAGACCGCCCTTTCGGATTTTTAGCCTATCGAGCTTCTTCATTCACTCAAAAACAATGCATCCAACGAACTCATGACTTTCCCATGTACTCGACTAAAAATGTGCCCCTCAAAAGTGATAAATAACATTTTGAAATTTTTTTCCTCCAACAATTGATGGCATGATTCCACACTCGAGTATGATTTTTATAGGAGAGACTTCCACGTATTCCCTTTAGCAAATCTAGCAATTGTTGGTATTTCTCAAAAAGATTTCATGGAGTTACTGTTGATCTCTCGAATATCGCCCTTAACACTCAATTTTATTATTCTAGTTTCTTTCATTTGAATTGAATACATCTCTCTGTGATAAAAAGAAAAGTTTGTCAAAGTGGCGGTAAAAACCTCAAATGTTTAGGTTGCCAGATATCCTTTAAGGGAGTCAGGCCTTACCATCGTTCAAGGAGAAAGGTTCTCACCTTGTTTTTACTCTTCTCTTCTTTTAATGAGGGTGGAAAGATAGGTGCACTCTTCAGCTCTCTTTTTTCAATGTCAGGAAAGTCAAAGTTCACTCATTTCGTTCGGCATACCAAAATGAGGAGAATCATTTTCTTTCTTTCTTTCTTTTTGAAAAGTACTTATTTTGAAAACAAAACATTGTTCATGACAAAAAGCCTTGGACAAGAAATGAAATTTTTTAAAAACAACTACCAATTAACATATTTGGACCCAAGAAAATAGGACTCAAAGGCTTCTTTTACTTGTCCACATGCATGACCCAAGACTCATAAAATTAATAAAGCAACATTTGTGATCAATTGGAATCCCCCCCTTTTGTGTCACTTCATCATCTTTCATGTTTTCTAGACCTAAATGACCTGAACACTTTGAGAACTGCCCTCAAGTAATCTGATCCAACATACTCACCACTGTCTAGCAGTCCCTCGTCTATAGCATCTTCGATTTGGGCCCCAGCATCTAATAGCTGCTCAAAGGTCATGAGCAGATGAGTGATCAGATACTTCTTGAATTTGAGCTGCAATTTTTTTGCTATTATCCTGACGTGTTCTTTCTCCGTCGGCCTATTAATCATCTTCGCAGCCTTTCCCCTCCAAAGGGTCAGAAAGTTTATGAAGGCTTGTTTAGCATCCTTCTTGGTGGTTTCCAACTTTCGAGTAGTCATGTCCAGCTAGACATTATAGCTATAGTGACCGACAAAGGCGATCGCAATATCTTTCCAAGTCGGAGTCTTGGTGGCTTCCAAAGATAGAAACCACTTCTGAGTTGTTCCTGCTAAAGACCGGTGGAAGAGTTGTACCTTTAGCTGGTCACCGATACCCATAAGCGATAGGGTACCGACGTACATCTGTAGGTGAATCCAGAGATCTTTGGTGCCATCAAATTTTTCTATATCCGGCATTTTGAACTTGTCCGGAAGCTTAGCATTAGGATAGAGGCAAAAGCCTCTAATGTCTAGCATATATTCATCCACTCACTTCTGCTTCCACAGCACCTTCTCTAGCTTGTCTATCTTCTCGGGCAGTAGTGTCTCTCTGACTAGGGCAGGGTCCACCACACCTGATGCAGGTATGATATTAGTGGGTCCAACTCCTGACAACACTCAGGCATCTTGTGGGTTATTTTCCCATAAGGGATCATCAACAATCCCGTCTTGAGGGCCTTAACCCCTAGGCGCGGCACCTAATTGGTCCGGAGGGCTCAGATCTCTGATTGGCATTGGGCTTGGGCATGGGCATGTGCTTGATTGTGCAACGTAAGAGTCATGCCTTCCATTGCCCTTTACATTTCTAAAAGGGCCTTTATCAAGGTGGCATTGGCATTGTACTCCGTCATTAGTGTTTTTGATAAATCTAAATCTACCCTCTGAAGCCGTCCACTTGAGGATCTGGTCCAGATGCTTATGAAATTAGAGTTGGATAGAGTAATGATAAGTCTTTAAAACCTCCTGAAAGAAAAAAGAGGAGAGAAAGGGCATCAGAATGGGATTCAACGACGTCGAGGTTTGGGGTGACCTTAGAAAGACCTGGGAGAGAGAAAAGGTGTGCTGGTAACATAGACCCGACTTACGGTAAAAAGAAAGTGTTGAGGCAAAGCCCAATGATGGTGAGGTTCGGAAAGACCTCAGAAATACCCTAGAAAGAGAAAAGACGTTCGGGTAATGAGAACCCAACTTACAGTAAATAGAAAGCGTCGGGGCAAAACCAATGACGATGAGTTTCGGGAAGACCTTAAAAAGGCCCGAGGGGAAGAAAAAGTGTGCGAGTAACGAAGACATGGCTTACGGTAAAAAAAAGCGTTTGGGAAAAGCCCAATGATGTTGAGGTTCGGAAAGACTTCGGAATGACCTAGGAAAAAAAAAGGCGTCCGAGTAACAAAGTCCCGACTTACGGTAAAAAGAAAGTGTCGGGGAAAAACTCAATGACGGTGAGGTTCGAGAAGACATTAGAAATACCCAGAAGAGAGAAAAGGCATGCAAGTAACAAAGACCCGACTTACGATAAAAAGAAAGCATCGGGGCAAAGCCCAACGATGATGAGGTTCGGGAAGACCTTAGAAATACCCAGGAGAGAGAAAAGGCATGCGGGTAATAAGGACCCAACTTACGGTAATAGAATGCATCGGAGCAAAGCCCAACGACGTTGAGGTTTGGGAAGACCTCGAAAAGACACGGGAGAAAGAAAAAACGTGCAGGTAGCAAAGTCCTGACTTACGGTGAAAAAGAGAGAATCTACACTAATCAATCAAAAGAAATCAATGAAATAAAACATATAATCTTAACAGTGTATTTTTATCCTAAAGGGAAAGGTTCTAAGATATAACATGCTATAAAAATGGAGGCTAGTAGTCTGTAACCGAGTACCTTCTGAATAGAGTCAAGAATATACCTCTCATGTTAGGTATGTGCAAGGTAATGTTCAAACGGAACGCAATAACCTTTTTTGGCGTATTCAAAGGGGCATACAGCCAGAAGACTTGCTTGCTTCCCCAACATAGCCCTTAGACAGTAAACTGACTGAGGTATCGGGGAGGCTAAGCGTTGTCTTATTTTATTTTCTCTTTTCTACTTTTTTAAAAAAAGTAATCTTTGAAAATGGAATAAAAGAGATAGAAAATGATGCAATGAAAATGTGAATACTAATGAAAAATTTAAGACAAGAACATTGAAGTGCTTTCAAGTTTAGCTCACTTTCTTAAGTAAATTTCCTGCGGAGTCGCCAATGTGAGAAAGCGTCTTGAAAAAAATGCTCTTAAAAAATGCTCTCGATTTTATGAAAAGAACGAGTTTTATGTTTTCAAAAGAGAGCTCCTAAAATACATCTGTGTTAAAGGTCACACAATTGGAGTCACCACTTAGTTTTTGATGATAAACTAAGAAAAATAAAAAATCTTCAAGGTACGAGTCCGTCATTACCAGAGATAATGGCTCGAGAGCTAGGGTATGAGAATGGAAAGTGTTAGGCACCCCTCTCACCCAACCAAAGGCCAAACACTACTCATCACTTCTTTGTTCTATTCTTAAATCTTTCAAAAGTAACATATACAGAATGGGAGTTAAAGAGAGATCAATCAAAAATAAACAATAAAGCAAGAACCTAACCTAAATCTAGAAAATTTTCTAAGCATGCTTACATTTAAACCACATGTTAAAGGGGAGATGACATCACAAAATAGTGAATAATACATACAGATACAGATACGCCTAAAACGGAGGCATGCTGGCACCAAAACACTCATGAAATAAATACTGGAAAAACTACTTGAAACATGAGTATATAGTGCATGACATATTGAACATGGCATACGCTACCCAACATGGAGTCCGCCACCATTGAGGGGTGGGCGCGCCACCTTTGGCCTTTTTTAACATGGCGCGTGGCACCATAGTAGGATGCACGCAGCACATTAAGGGCCAGGAGACCTACTATTTTATTGAAAACAGTGTGCTCGTGTGTTCAAGTGTCTTAAAACAAAAACAAAAAAGAGAACATGTTGGACAGCAAATTCTGTAAATGAAAATTACATTTCTATCCTATAATTAATGCGTTTCAACAAAACACAAATTAAGGAAAACATACATGCTCTCATTCAAAGGGGAACATGGTAAAACTAATTCAATTAAAGGATAAATTACTGGCATAGAGACATTATGAATTCGTAAAGCAGGAAAATAAGATATAGAGCAAAAAAATCGATTGGAGCTAGCGACAACATGCGCATGCCATATAGACATGGCGCACGCCACACATAGACATGGCGCATGCCACCCTTGAAGGGTGCGCCATGTTAAAGTGTCCAAAAACTTCTATTTTGGTAGAAACAGTATCGTGGGTGCACGGGATACTCAAAATGAATATGAAAACAAAGAGAAACAATGAAGCAGAAACTTAACAGTAAGGGGGGGATATGCTAGAAAAAACATACAAAGGTCAATTAATTAAGCGATAACCACGACATCTTCCTCGAAAAGGGAAAGAAAGGAACAAAAGGTGTCGCGATATTTAAAAACTTACCAAAATGACAGATGTGAAATCTCATGATACCTGGGTGTGACAAAGATATTATCCTTGATGTTTTGAGCATGGCCTTAAAGATACTTGGGCACGGTCGAGATCTTTGAAAACATTCCTAAAGATACCTAAATGTGACAAATATTCTATCTCCATGATGATTTTTATTTTTTGAACGTGGCCCTGAAGATACCTGGGCACGATCGAGATCTTTGTTTCACAATCCTAAAGATACGTGGATGCGACAAAGAACCTTGTTTTGAGATTCATTAATGTTTTGTTCATTGAAAGCGATCCTAAAGATACATGGATGTGACAAAAATCCCTACATTTATTGAGACTCATTGATGATTAGGTTTGTGCCCTAAAGATACTTGAGTCTTTCTTTGAGTTTTCATTGATACCTTGATGTTTTGTTCTTTGAAACAGCCCTAAAGATGCATGGCTGTTACAATGACTTTTTCATTGGTTTCAATGATGATTATGTTTTCAGACCCGTGCATCATGCCTTGTTAAAATTCTTTATTTTCAGCTTTGACATTCACTCCTATGCACGCTTGGTGCTACATGAGCTCTGTCAAAGAGGGGCATCTGTAGACACCCCATTTTTATCGGGCATGATGCACTGATTCACCAGTTAGCCCTACTTGATGATGAAACATGTTTCCAAGAATAAGAATAGCTTCCGACAAGATTGGATCGACATGAGAGTTGTTCAAAGATATCTTCTTTCAAACCTACCTCCACCTCAAATGGTTTTTGACAAACCTTTTTCAAACACCTTTTTATTATCTATCGAAACTAGTTTTCAATCAAATTAATCTTTAAAATTTTTGTTTTAATGTTTTAATAGTTGTTTCAAAGATTGGATAAATTCATTTTGCCTTCAGGAATACAAAAAACACCCAAAAATGTGACTGGCTAACCATGCCAACATCAAAACATATATCAGGTCTAATACATAGCATGGCATACATGAGACTTCTGACTGCCGAAGCATAAGAAATGTCTTTCAATCCTTTCTATCTGATCAGGTATTTTAGGACACTGATCCTTAGATAGACTGATTCTATGTCTGAAAGGAATAAATTCTTTCTTAGAATCCTGCATGCTAAATTTGGCAAAAACATTATCGATATAAAGTGCTTAGAATAAACCTGACATCCTTTTACCCTAATCTCGCATAAGCTTGATCCCAAGGATGTGACTGGCTTCTCCTAAGTCCTTCATATCGAACTGTCTTGACAACCATACATTTACGTTAGACAACGTTCTCACATCGTTACCGATGAGAAGTATATCATCCACATAAAGTATAAAAAATATCACCACGCTTCCGTCAACTATTTTGTACACACAGGCTTCATCCGAACATTGATAAAAATTAAAGAATTTGATTGCCTCATCAAACCGGATGTTCCAAGACCTGAATACTTGCTTAAGTCCATAAATAGATCTTTGTAGCTTGCATACCTTAATCTCTTGGTTACTTATTATGAAACCATCTGGCTGCATCATATAGATGTACTCGTCAAGATTTGCATTAAGAAATAGAGTCTTGACTTTTATTTGGCAAATTTTGTAATCAAAATGAGTGGCAATAGATAAAAGAATTTTGATAGACTTAAGCATAGCTACTAGGAAAAAGGTTTCCTCATAATCGATCCCTTCTTTCTAAGTAAACCCTTTTGCAACAAGCCCAATTTTAAAAGTTTCTACCTTTTCGTCTATCCATTTCTTTCTCATATAGATCCATTTGCATCCGATAGGTTTTACACCATCCAGTAAATCAACAAGATTCTAGGCATGATTGGAATACAAAGATTCCATCTCATAATTCATAGCTTTCATCCAAAACCAGAGTCCTTGTTTTGGATAGTTTTGTTATAGTTTCTGGGTTCTAGTTCATGTTCTCTTGGGATCTCACTGAAGTGTTCACCCAAGTACGCCAACCTATCAGACTATTGCCTGACCCTCCCACTACGATGAGGCTCTCCCTGAGCTTGTGTACTAGTGACACCTTCCTGATCATCAATAAATCTCTCGCTAGAAGAAGGCAATGAGTTATTAATATCAGTTGATATTTCCTGTTGTGCATTTGGTGCATCTGTTTGGTTACTTCCACTTAGTTCTTGTAAGATTAACTTACTCTTTGACTTGAAGTTCATAACATAATTCTCTTCCAAGAACTGGGGATTGGTGCTAACAATAACGTTCTGGTCTTTAAGATCATAAAATAAACCTCCCTTGGTGCCTTTAGGGTAGCCCACAAAGAGACACACATCTGTCATATATTCTAACTTCTCTGGTTCCTTTTTCAGCACATGTGCTGGACAATTTCAAATCCGAACATGTCCCAGACTGGGCTTGCGCCCATTCTACAGTTCTGTGGGAATAAAAAGAAACTGACTTAGATGGAATTAGATTTAACAAATATGTTGTCGTCTCTAATGCAAAATCCCAAAACGAATAAGAAAGATCCGAATAACTCATCATAGACCTAATCATGTTTAAAAGAATTTGGTTCATTCTTTTTAAATGATTTCCTTTAGAATTATTCAATTCAGTATTAAGCAGTGCCGGTAGAATAGGTTTGATAATATACAGATTATTCACCAATGTACCAGAACAGATATAAGAACTGCCAATTTTATTAGAAATATTCTTATTAAAATTGACCGAATATTCATTCATAACCAATTTCGAAACAAAAATTAAATTCTTTCAAATTGTAGGTACATAAAAATAATCTTCCAATATTATTCGCCTATTATTACCAAAATTAAGAACAAAAGTTCCTACTGCTACTACTGCTGCCTTATTCGAGTCACCCATGAATAAAAAAATATTTCTCCATCACTAAGTTGCATGGTTACCTAGAACCCCTGCAATGAATTGCATATATGATTAGCGGCTCCTGAATCTATACACCAGGTTTCCGTAGATTCTACCACATAACATGTTTCAACTGTGAATAAAAATTGTTAATTTGTTCATTGTCATTCTTTGCTAAAAAGATCGGACAATACTTCTTCCAATGTCCTAACTTATGGCAAGAATAACACTTGTCTTTCAGTTGCTTTTCTGCCCCTTAAGTCTTCTCTTCAGTTTTAATAATCGTATGTTGCTTCTGAATTTTCTCCTTTTTTTTTCTTCCCTTTCGGGTCAGAAGTCAAGAGTTGTTCAACAACATTCACCACAGACTGGTAGGCCTGAACTTCTCTTTCGGGTGTGCCCTCTATCGGTTATGTTGGACATGGTTTTGTTAAAATAGATTTGAAGTCCTCTGCCATCAGAACAATATCAAGATTCATTTTTTCAGTCGATAAATTTTGATCCAGTTAGTTTTTTCTTTAATATTGAAGTGAGATAATTGAATGTACTGCACATTATATCTTTAAAAAGGAATATTACATTCAATTAGATTTTTTATGGAAAAACTCGTTTGAATTAATTTTAAATTGACTTCCCTCGTCCGTTAAGTAAAAGTAAATTCTGTTATTTATTCTAATTTTTTTAGAATTTAATTTTTCGGTGGGAGCTTATCTCATTCACTTTAAATTAGACAATCGTATCTTTTAATTTTGTTATCTGAACAGTTCAAAAAATTTATATTCAAAAATATTAAATAACCAGCACATTCGGTCATATAAATGATAACAGTGACTGTGGTGGGGAGGATATTATTAATTATATCTTAAGTGTATATCATTAGTTCATTCTCAAAATTAAAACATACTCGTAATGTACCTCCCCATTTGGAGGATCACTCATACTTACTATTTAATTAAGAGAATTATCACTTAAAAATTTTATTTCTAGTGATATCCGTAATTAAAATCCTCCATTGAGAAGGTGAATTAATTACATCACACATAAAATACTAATGAAAGCCATGTAGATTAATTAAAATCTCATCACCCACTTAATATTTAAATTGAGGGACAAAAAACATTTTTATTTTCAAAAAAATTAACTTAAAAGGGAATATTTAATTTTCCATTCAAAAATTAATTTTCTTATTTTCTTATTTTCTTATTTTAATTATCTAAAATAAAATAAATTATTTAAATTAAAATAACCCAGAAATCAAAGCTAATTCAAGTAACAAATTAAAATTTCATTTTTAATTAATTTTGAAAAATAACCATAAAAAATAATAAAGGTTTTTATAAAAAAAATGTTTTTTATTGTCGGGTCTTTATAATCCATGTTGTCCATGTTTATTGTGTTCTAAACATACAATAATAACAAAAAAAATATCCCGCAGTTAATAAGAAAAATTAAAAAAATTAATTTTCTCCTCTTATTTATGGCCCGCCCAAACAGGGCCTTAACCCTTTAGTGCTAAATCAACTAGGGTTTGGATAGCCCTAAGCCGCCAGCTATTCCAAAATTGTCTTTATTTCTTCCTCACGCAGACAAGATAGGTGTTTAGGTGGCGTTTGGTAACGTTTACGTTTCCTATTTTCTATTTTTTTGTTTCAAAATTTTTGTAAACTGTAAATAAAAACATGTTTGGTAATATGTTTATATTTTTTATTTTTTGTAAATGTTTACAAA
>JAUTBS010382611.1:0-10344 GCA_032361285.1 Aequorea victoria | reverse complement strand
GAATGAAATATTCTGGATACGAACTCCTCCGAAATATAACACTAATCACATTCTAATATTTATTGCCCAAACTACAGAGTTTATTGAAATAATGAGATTGAATCGCACCCGTAAGTAATTCAAAGTAATAATATTAAAACATGCCAGCATTCAATATTTCTCGGGATTAAGAATATATGTGCCCTCGAACAAACCGTGAAATTGTGTAAGTGCAATCCTGTCAGTATATGAACTTTAATTTCACCTTTGGTCCTGTTTAATACATTCCTGGTGTACCGAATACAATCTCCCTTGAATTATCGAACAAATTCCTGTGATTAAGATAAACCACTGAGATTGTGCTCGCAGCTATACCGATAGGATATCAATTCTATCTGGACTGTGAACTAATTTAATTATACAAGAACTAGAATTCTGATATCCTGTAAGTAAGTCAAACTCTACTTACAAGAATTCCTAGTGTATATAATTACCGACATACCGCATATTAATTATAAATAATTAACAATGCATTTTTCACAAATACAGATATAAATGAGCTGAGACAATTCAAATATTATTAAAAATAATATAAAATGTCTGAACATGATTTTATATAAAAACTCCAACAGTTCTGATAACCAGTTGTACAGATTACAGAGAAGAGCACCCTTCAGTCTATATAACAGAGACTCAACTCCATCAAAGTATCTCCTGTTCTGCTCCAACCATAAAATTCACATCAAACAAAAGGGGGTCAACAACCACATCCTTTTCCTCCTCCTCAGGACTCTATCTCCCCTCCAACTCGACAAAAATCCCAAACACATTCTTTTCCAGAACCAAGTACACCCTAAAGAGCGAAAAAACAAAACTCCACAACTCCCTAGAGAACTCACAGTGAAGAAGTATATGGGAAACATACTCCCCTCCTTTCACAAACAACACGTGTTGGGTATCACATGACCCCTCCGAACTAAATTATCAATGGTCAAGATTCTCCCATGCATAGCCACCAAAGCAAAAAATGCCACATTCACCTTCCAAACACTCTTCCACGGGAAGGATGCCCCCCTGCTAATCAGCAAGCACCTATAGAAAGACTTGACCGTAAAGGCTCCCCTACGGACTCCTCTCCATCTAATAGAATTTACCCCTGCGACCACTCTGCTATGATCATACAAAGGCCCTAAGAGGGCCAACAGCTGATCCAACTCCCAGTCCTGCATGTCTTTTCTTAGCCCAAAGTCCCAGAAACAGAAGCCACCACCACTCCATACATCAGGCCACCCCTCTTCTCTCTCTCTCTCTCTAAGTAGACCATGCCTCTTCTTAGGCCAATGTCCTAGAAACAGAGGCCACCACCCCTCCATACATCAGGCCACCACTCTTCTCTCTCTCTCTCTCTCTAAGTAGACCATGCCTCTTCTTAGGCCAATGTCCCAGAAACAGAGGCCACCACCCCTCCATACATCAGGCCACCACTCTTCTCTCTCTCTCTCTCTCTAAGTAGACCAATCCATTTTTTCTCTCTCCAACTCTGAACATCCACCAACAAGAGTCAGCATGTCCAAAACACACCATCATTTCGACAATGTTAATTGTGAAACTTCAAATCCTCAAATCAATAATTTCACTACAATAGTTCTTTTCCCCTAATTGAATACAAAGGATTAAAGAACAATCACAAAAGTCGAACCCATTAATATATAACATTACATATTAGACCACCAATCCTAATGGTCACGAAATGGAAATGCGAGGCAAAATGAAAAAGAATACATGTCACAAAGAAAGGGGGGAGAGAGAAAGAGATTAATTTTAAAGGATGGAGGTCGACAGTGGTGGTAGGAGGCGGAGATAAGTTCATGAGGTTTGGGTTACTATTCATTAATGATTCCTACCAAGTACCAACCCAAATCTCCTACAACTAGACCACTAAATCAAGCATGGCCCCCACATCACTCCAAAAAATGGGAAATATCATACACCACAGCTCTAGCAACCTTGCAATGCAGCTCTGCCTTTCTATACCTACAACACCAATTGGAAAGCACAAAACCCTTCCTTCCCATGTTTCTGTAGTGAGAATTGTATTCTACTCTGCAGTGCATCACAGGTAAAAAGAAGAAGAAACAAGACACCTTCGCAAAATTCCCAGCGCTCCAAATACTCTTTCACGGGAACGCCCTAGTTAGTTCACCACTAAGAAGGGAGTGATACAATTTTACTAAGAATCCCTTCTATTATCTTCCCAATTCATCTCATCCTCCATAGAAAGAATCCCCCACAAACAAAAAGTGTAAAGCATTTATCCTTCGAGGAAAAAATCCAAAAATAATTGTGACAACTATGTATTCTAGTATTTGTGTTTCAATAGAAAATGACACTTCAAATTCCGTTGTAAGGTCTAACATTCTAACTTTTACTATGAGAAGAAAAGTTAAATTTACAACCATGTGAGTAAAATAACTAGCAAGTCACTAGATATCCATAAATTTAGACAAGTAGCATCTTTAATAACTCACTCCCAACACTATAATCAGCTGCCCTTGCTGCCTGTAAACCTTCTCTCCCACTAATGCCAACCCCAATGTCAGCTTCTTGGATCATCCTCACATCATTACCACCATCCCCAATTGCCAATGTTTTGTAGTCACATGATTTTAGGAGCTCCACTAGCTGCAAAGGTAAAAAAAAAAAATTACTTACGATGATGAATGAAAAAATGAAAACATAATACTAATTCAAGGGAATTTTTCTAAGAGAGGACATTATGTAAATAACTGTGCTATAAAGAACTAGCTTCAAAAGTTGACAAACAAGTAGTATCTCAAAGTAAATTTTCCATTTAGGATACAGTGAAATGTCAACTAAAGTTACCTCGACACCATCAAAAAAATGAAAAATGCTAAATCCAAAGGGTTTATAACCTAGGAAGTCAAACTTTAAGATGTTTTGGGCCATAAAGTGATATCATTGATTCGAAAATAATATGATCCGGATAAATTGAATTAGCAATAATTGCACCAAAGAGAGAATCAAATCTAAAGGTGTAATGAATTTGAAATAACATTAAAACCAATTAACTTGAATTTGCAACAAGGTCTCAGGCCATGCCAAGTAATGTTGCTTTTGCCTCTTCTATGAAAGCAAGGTTGGGGTCTCTAATCCTTATGCCTTTGTAACTCCACATCAAAAAGTTGGTGGTGAAACACATCCTTTGCCAAGGACATTTTTCCTCTCCCTTGGTGTTTTCTTTTATTATTCTAATATCTACATCGAATTTTGATATATTATCTGCAGATTTAGTTTAATTTTTCATAGAAGCACATCCTATCATAGACTAGCCTTTCTTTTTCTCCAAAAAACTTCTGAAAAGTCTTTTTTTTTTAACATAATTAGCACTAAATGTTTGTAGTCTACAGCTTGGTATCCAGTTATGAAGAGTTGAAAGCTTTTAAATAAAAACCCCGTCCCAAACATTGAGGAAGAGCACAATCTTCCCGGACCTGCTGAGCGCTCTCTTAGGTAGTTATGTTACCATTGTTCCTTCTTTTTTCAGTAAAGCGTGCCTTGTACTAGTTTTGTTCATATTACTGCAACAAATAAGGCATATATATAGAGGAAACGTTATCAAGAAAAACCACGAAGAAAATGCATATAAAAATCGAATAATAGAAACCAAAAGAACTAGCAAATGATTGCAAGTAATAGACCATTCAAGAATTAATGATGAGCACCTGCGCTTTTTGAGATGGTGTAACACGGCAACATATAGCTGTCCTTGACAAAATTGCTAATTCAGTGAATGCTTTTCTGTAATGCTTAAGTGCAATTTCAAGAGCCCAGCCATCAATGACAAAAGCCAAATCCTCCTAGAAAAGAAGAGCAGTGATTCAAAAAAGGCTTCCAAGGAAGCTATTAGCAAAGAACAGAAACCAAGAATTAAGACACCACATAAGAAATATAAATAGCAATCAATTGCTTACAATACCTAGAAAAACAGGAACCACAATAATCATCACAACACTATGTAGTACAAGCTATCCAACTCTTAATTCATTACTCAACTCTATAAATAATATTCCTCTCACTAATGACATAGTGATATGGAAGAATCTAAACAAGTAGAAGTCACAAAATGTGGTAGCATTGCTGTGGAACCACCGCAATATGTATTGCAGCAGACTCAAACTAGAAACATTTTGATAGTCTTCTCAACATCTTTACACCATGGATCATGGTTGAGCTATAGAAAAGATGCAGCAATAGTTAGGGATGATTTTTTTTTCCTGGGTTAAAACTCCAACTTATACAATTCAACTGGAGATTATAATAATGCTTTGGCTATCTAAAAGAAATCAGAATACAGCACACATTTCTCTCTTGTTCTGAATCTTATAGAGCAGAAACTAACCGTTGACTGCAGTTTGCCTAAACAGATCTCTTTTCTGCTTCACTTCATATTATATTCCAACACCCTATAAACCTTACTAATTCCACATACATCTTGAATCCTTTTCAGTTCAAGAGTTCTCATAGATGTACCCCGGAAGTGTACAATCCATGTCTGCACAAGCACATTCATGAATAATCTGTTGCAAAGGAACACATCTGAGAAAGTTGTTCGTGAATCAACAGCAGAACGTTACAATTTAATGCTTTTCACATGCGTGCATAACTTCTATCCACTTGAATTTCACTCAAAAGTCCCAGAACTGTTCCTTTACAAGACCAGATCATAAATGCATATGAAATCTGTTCAATTCCGAAGTATAACAAATCATAAGCTTATGTCATTAAAAAGTCCCAGACGAGGTCCCATACAACATGAGATTGTACCACACATTGCAATTGATAACACGCCATCTTAAGAGACTGCAACTCCAAATGTTTACAGAGAGGTTTACATGCTTGATACCATTGGCAAATGGACTTTTCTATCCCACTGTTAACAGGTAGCACATTCCAGTTGAACAAAGAGAAAGCATTGAACCTTGAATTATCACCAGGAACAGAAGAATATGAAGAACAGCACCATTAAAGGAATTTCATTACAAAACAGATTACACAAGATCAAAACTGATGACTAATGGCGCAGCACTTGATTAATTAGAGTGCAAGTATCCGCATTGGAAGCCTCAGGTGAAGGCCAAGGTTCCAATCGTCAGAAGAAGCTTTCTTGGTCCAACCCTAATAAAAGGAAACTTTTTAAAAAAAAAAACCCAATTATATAACTAATTAAATACCAACCAAATACGAAACTTTTTAAAATAACCTAATTATACAATTAATTAAATAACAAACAAATATTAAGTATAATAAGCAACTACTAATTACACTTATTGGACCAAAAAGGCTTCTTCCGATGCATTGGGCCCTTGGCCTTCACCTGAGACTTCCAAAGCGGATACTTGTGTGAAAACCAATCAATGGCTATGCCATCAATGACCCTTAGCGTACGAGGTTGAAACTGCTTATAACATGTCTTACGTGCTTGATACGATTGACATGCACCCTTTGCCACTTATTCTCAACATATTCCACTTGGACAAAAACAAACAACTTCATGTCATCAATGTGAATAAAAGGATTACAAAAACCCAAACGCTAAATAAGTTACACTAACTATCCACCCATACTTCCTCCTATCAAGGAACAACCATGGCATATGCCAGCTTGACCACAAAAGTTCTTCAAACAATCACTGAACATAATGTGTAATCTTCTGTGATTTGCAGATTAATCAGATGTTGAACCACAAATGCTCTTAATCTGCACTATTTTCTAATCTATTTAAACTTCGTTGTGGTCTTGGTACCACCTGATTTAAAGAATGGGAAAAACAAGAGGGTTGAATCTGGGATTTTGCATATAGCACGCCTAGAGCTTTGTACAATTATGTTTAGGTCAATTTGAGTCTTGGTTTATCTTTTTATAGGTTAGAACTTAAAACTTAATGGATAGATTTTATGATATTTTAATTTGATTTTAGGACTCAAGAACGTTTCAGTAATCCAGCAAATTGATGGATGTGGCTGTAATGATCAGCCATGGGTCATCTTGTGGGTCAAATTAGGTCAATGAGACTTATATGGAGACTTTATTTGGTCTAGACTAGAATTTTTTAGTTAATCAAAATTTCTTAGCTTCCAAAACTTGGAGTCAGTCCTAGTACAAATAGGAGAACCAGCAGCCCAAATATATATATATATATATATATATATATATATATGTGTGTGTGTGTGTGTGTGTGTGTGTGTGTGTGTGTAATCATGCTATTCTATAGAGTTGGGTTTAGATTTTGGGTGAATTCAACCATTGTTGATGCTTTGTGCAGTGGCCTTGGTGTGAATTTCCAAGGCATAAGATGTGGGATTCCTAGAGTTCTTTCTCTTCTTGTTTGCACAAAACAACCAAAACTCAGTTCTCTGTTGTCATTCACAACCACATACCAACCCCGATTACAACCCCTAAGCTCTCTCTGTGAAATTGTATTGGTTATTTTGCTATGGGAAAATACATTGACCACTCTTGAGGTTTGGTTGAATAATAATAACACCCCTGATATTTTAAAAAATATTGTTCCACCCCAGAAATTTTACATTAGATTACAATTAGCCCTCTTACTATTAAATGAAGGTCAGTGAAGCCAATAAATTGTTGATTACATTAACAAAAAAATATCTCAAAATATCAATATTATTCATTTATAGTTATAGACTCAAGTGGCTGAAATAAAATTTTATTTTTCATTCAATAGAATGTATTCTTTAATTGCATTTTATATAATTATATTTATCTGAACATTGCATTTTATTAAGTATGTTAATAGCAAGGGAATAATTATAATCTAATTTTAAATTTTAAAGGTAGAACTGTAATTTTTAGAAGCATAGGGGTACTAATGCCATTAAATTAAACCTCAAGGGAGGTTAGTGTATATTACCCTTTTGTTATTTATTTGTTCGCTAAAGGGTAGTGTAGTCATTAAGTCTAATTAGGATTTTTAAGTTTTCTTCTATATATATTCTGTAACTCTTCTTTTGTGCTTTAAGACTTTCAATTAAGCAATAATAGTTTTCTATGTCTCTTTTTTATAACATGGTATCAGAGTAGGTAACTTGCCGAAAAATTTCTTTATTGGTCAGAATGACATTGCAAACCCTAGCCGCAGTTCCCATCGTCGGTATCACCAACATCGCAGCAAACCCTAATTGCCCTAATCGCAACAAACCCTAGCCGTCGAATCCTTGTCTGACGCTGCAAACCCTTGCCAACTAGCTTTCAACCATCAACCACCTTTGCCATCCACGACGTGGTTAGCAGTCTTCAGCTTCGCCAACGACCATCAGCCACCTTCACCATCCACGACCTGGTTCACAGCCTTCGCCATCGCCAATGACCATCAGCCACCTTCGACCTTTGCAAACCTAGAAGCTTCATCGACATCGCCGACCTTCGCACACCAACAAGCCATCAACGACCATAGCCGATCGCTGACTAGTCCTTCGCCATCGCCGATCGCTGACTAGTCTTTCGCCATCGCCAATCGCCAATCGGTTCTTCTCCATCGCAGATAGTCATCGTCGATCGCCTTCGCCGATCTATTTGAAGTACTGGTTTGTCTCAACGGACCCGACCCGTTGGTCTTTTGCTCCAGCGATTGAGATTGGGCCTTTGCGTGACTCCGGCGACCATCGCCGACACTTCTCCAGACTCTGGCGACCCTCTGGTGACTTCTCCTTTTTCTTTGTGTTCCCTGGTTCTGTCAAGGTTTGTTCTTCTAGTTTTTTTGGGACTGTTTTGGGCCATTGGTATTATTTGGGTCTATTATTTGGGCTGATAAGGTTATCAGATCTGTTATTTGGGCTTCTGGATCTTTGGGTTTGGTATTTGACCTTTAATTTCTGGTAATCTAGTCTTCATTGGCGGTATCATCATCATTTTCTGAAAGTATTTTGCATCAAGCATCTCTACGCTGTAAGGTTTTGATTTTGAGATTCCTCTTCGACTTTCAGTGGTGCCCCATCTGCCTTAAGTGCAGTCTCTGTTGGAGCAATTTTTCATTATGCATGCCTCTTCTGGATTCCACCATCATGCGTCTACTATGACCACATTTTTTTCCCAGGTTTACATAGTTTTTATTTTGCAGGTATTTCTCCCACTACCTGGCTCTTTGATTCCGGTTCTTCTCATCACGTGACATCTGATTTGTCGAGTCTCAGTCATTGTATTTCTCTATTTTTCTCTCATTCCTATTTCTACTACAAATGGCTCTTCTATGTAAGTTGTTTATATTAGCTCTATTCTCCCTTTCTCATCTTATTCTTTATCTATTCCAAATGTCTTTTATGTGCTACAGTTGTCCGTGAGTTTACTGTCTATTAGTCAACTTTCTGATTCTGATTTTAATATATTGTTCTCATTCTCTGGTTGTATTGTTCAGGATTGGACGTCCCAGAAGCAGGTGGGCATTGGTCGTAGGATTGATGATTTATATGTGTTGAAAAGTTTACACATTCCTTTCGACTCTTCTTTTGTAGCTCTATCTTCCTTTTGTTTAGATCAGCATTCTTCTCCTTTTTACCTTTAGCATTCTAAGCTCAGTGATATGTCTAGTGAACACTTAAAATAAATTAGTTCAATTTGGCTGCTTGGGTCCAGTGTCTACTAGAGATATTTTTGAGTGTAGTTGTAAACTTGCAAAAATTGTCAGCTATACCTTTGCCTAAAATCACTTCTCGATCTACATCTCCTTTCTCTCTTGTTCATACTGATGTGTGGGGCCCTTCTCCCATTGCAACAAAGGGTGGCTCGATGTATTATGTTTCCTTTATTGATGATTCTAATCGTTTTTGTTGGGTGTATCTCATGTCTCACAAATTTGGTTTCTTTCGTATTTACCGCACCTTTCACTCCATGGTTAACACAAAGTTTTTCACAACTATCAAGACCCTTGGTTCTGATTTGGGTGGGGAGTATTTTCTCACAGAATTCATTGACTTCTTAGCTGCATCTGGCACTATTCATCAATTGTCATGTTCTGATACTCCAGTACAAAATGGTAGGGCTAAAAAAAAACATCGACACATTCTTGACACAGCTTGCTCCCTTCTTCTTTCCCCCTCTGTCCCTACGAGTTTCTGGGGAGAAGCAGTACTTACTGCAGTGAATCTTTTTAATCGCATGCCCACACCTCTTCTTTCTTGACTTTCTCCTTATGAAAAATTGTTTGGTCATACCCCTAATTACTCGTTGTTACGTGTCTTTGGTTGTGTTTGTTTTGTTCTTCTCCCCAAACGGGAGCGCACTAAAGTTACCGCTCGCTCAGCTCTGTGTCTTCTTGGGATATGGTATTCACCAAAAAGGGTATCGGTATTACAATCCTACATCTAAACGGCTTTATATCTCCCGTCATGTCGTGTTTCTCGAGCGCCTCTCATCCTTTACTCTACCTTCCAAATATGCCTCTGTTCCCAAAGACGATTTAATTCATATTGACCCTTTGCCAAGTTATGTGTCTTCTGGAGAGTTTACTCCTACTCTTGATGTTTCTGAACGTCCTTCTACGTCTCGTCCGTTAACTGTTTCATCTCTTGCATCAGTTTATTCTCGTCGATAGGCTCCTCCTTCTCAACCTTTATCGACCAGCTCTGCCACAGTCCCTCTGTCTCTGTAGATCCTAATCCCCTTAACTGACACTATCCTTTGTGTCCTCGTACTCTACCGATAAGACTTGGTTTTTCTAACACCTATTTTTCGTCTTCTTATCGTGCATTTCTATCTACTATTCATACTTATTTTGAGCCTCAGTCCTACAAAGAAGCTTGTACTGATCCAAACTGGATAAGTGTCATGCAAGAAGAATTAACTGCTCTTCAGACGACTTGTACTTGGGATTTGGTTTCACTGTCTGGTAAAAATCTCGTTGGGTGTAAGTGGATCTACAAAGTTCAAACTCACTCTAATGCTTCTTTGGAGCGCCATAAGGCCAGTTTAGTGGCCAAAAGTTTTTCACAGGAATATGGGAGTGCTTACGAGGAAAGTTTTTCATCTGTCGCTAAGATAACTATAGTTCGTACTCTAATTTCTATTGTTGTCGTTCGTGGCCTCTGTTTCAGCCAAGGATCAAAATTTCGTTTCGATGGTTCGTTTCGGTCGGCTTGAAAACGGAAACGTTTCGGAAACGTTTCGGAAACATGACGGAAACGAAGAAAAAATTGGAAACACTTGGAAACATGAATTGAATTATATTTTTATGTGTTTCTAAGGCTACCAAATGAACAATTGAACATATTTAAAAACTATATATTTATTTTAGAGTACTACACTATAAAAAAATTACATCCAATGCGATGT
>JAUTBS010382500.1:0-10344 GCA_032361285.1 Aequorea victoria | reverse complement strand
AAGAACTGAAGGATAGAGAGGAAAAGACCTACAAAGCACCAGTCAGGCAAGGCTTTGGAGACAAGGTCGGATTCGCTGTAATCATGGTTAGTGATAAATCCTCGTCAGACGGGATATCTTCAAGCAATCCAGGCAGGATGAAAAGGCTAACAACTGAGTCAGAGAAGACGGAAAAGGGTGGAGCACTCCTACCCGTAAAGGGAATGCAGCAGACGACTTCAGCAAGTTTCTACAGAAGATACGGTTTTCGGACCAATGTGGAGATTGTTGAAAATTTGGTCCAAAATATTTTTGAAGGATTTCATGGAAGATGTTTTGGATGATTTTATAGAGGATTTCATGAAAAGATTTCATGGAGGATTTTTTATAGGATTTTATTGTTTCATGCCTCACAATACTCTTATATATAGAAACCTATTGTTATTAGGTTTTATGAGAAGTGAGGAAAAATAGAGAGCAAGAGAGAAAAAATAGCAACCGTTATTGAGAGAGCGTGAGTCGAGAACTTTTGTAATTCTAATTGTTATAGTGGATTGATCTTCTTCTATCCCGTTAACGTAGGCACTTTGCCAGACCTTGTATATTTGAGTCTCGTGTGATTATGATTGTTCATTTTCTATTCGTTATTATCTCTTATTTGTTGGTTGTATTGATCGAGCCGGTGATCTATCGCACAATAGGGGGAATGCAAATATCAAGACCTCAATTTATTTAGATTCAGGAAGTAATCACATAGCTCATGCGTTATGAATGATGGCTCGCTTTTGGTTAATAGTTTATGCGTTCTCTCTGCCGAGAAGGTGGTTCCACTTGGAGATCGACAAGAACTGGGTGGTCGGTGGCGATTTCAGCAAGTTGATGGTAGTATCCGAAGTTGATCTTGAATCGGTCGCGGTGCATGACATTGGAGATCTGCTATGTTTGGGTCACTCGTTGATCGAAGAAGCGATAATGTTGTAACACCCCGTATCTTCGCAACTATAATTTAGATTCAAAACTCATATGAATGAACTTAAACCCTAAGAGGTTAGTACTTAAAATCCTAAAACTCCAAGGTGGGAATGTAAGATGAGAAAGGAAGTAGGACAAAGGGATTGACAAAGAGAAGAAGATCTAAAAGTCTTAGAACAAGTAATTAGAAATTCAATTCAAAAGTCTTTCAAAAGACTCAAAATGTGAAGCTAGTTAGAATGGGCTCAAGTAAACCCCAGGACCATCTAAAGCCCAAAAACTTGATAAGAAGTTTAGGTGAACGATGAAGATTATGTCCAAGTTATAACCCAAGTTATAAGGGCCCAATCAAACCATTCATTCAAAAGTATTTTAGAGATCAAAAACCTTAGTTCTTGAATAGGCCTAAGGCCCAAAGTTACATAAATCCCAAAAAGAAAAATTAAACTAAGATATTGGGTCAATGATTAGACAGAGCCTAGATCAAATTCCAAGAGGCTCAAAGTTATAGGGTTTAGGTAAGGCTCAAGATTAAAGAGGTAGAAATAAATTTAATTAAGGCCCAAAAGATAATTTAATAAAAACTTTGGGCCAAAGAATTATGTGAGCCCAACATATACATATAATTATGCAGTCTCTAATTTGAAGCTCAAAGAACAAGGGTTAGGCCTAAATTGAATAATTAGCCCAAAATGGAAATTTTAAGAAAAAATGTCCATGGATTTATTTTAATTAATAAATAAATAAATAATATATATATTTATACATATACACACACTATAGGCCGGCCAAAGAGGGAGAGAGAGTGATGTGACCTTTTGTCTTACAAGAATAAAAAGAAAAAGGAGAAAAAGAGAAAATGATTATACTTCTCCATGAAATTAGGAAACATGTTGGGAAAATTTGTCAAACAAGGCCGTAAGCCTTAGGGAATGGAATTAATGAAAACCAAACATGGCATAACAAATCTTGCGGTCCAAGTTTTAGTTGGAATGAAACTAAATTAATCAAACCAAATCCCTAACTAGAAGTTGGAATTCAACTAAATGAGGGACAAGAATGTAATTTAACACCAATTCTTTTATTAGCTTGAAAACCATCCACACACCATGCTCATGAAACTTAAATCAAAAAACAAAGTGATGGAAAGCACATAAGAGGATAAAAGAACCTAAATCATGGAAGGGTTCTAAAATTATATTTTATATTTTTATGAACTAAGAACTTGTAAGAAGGCCACAACCCTAGAGGAATCACAAATTTGAATTTTATTGAGTTATATAGATATTTATAGAGAATATATGAATTTTTCTTGAATTTAAGAATAAGAGTTGATACCCTAAAATAGTTGTTGAGAATTTGGATCCAATGAGGCAGATTCAAAGGCCACTTTGAAGATTTTTAATTAAATATAAATAAATTATATGGGGTTGATCCACCAACAAAAGTTTAGTATTATGAATCTAATTTCTTATAAAATTTATTTCACACAAATTGAATGCGTAGAATTTGAGTAATTTGAATTCTCCCAAATAGGGGCGAATTTGAACATTATTTGTGATAAAATATGTTAGACCTATTTACAGTGGTAGTTTGAAGATGGTTTATTCATGAACAAGTTGCCTAAAATCCTAATATAGCTCTAAACAATATTAGTAAAAATTTACAGAAATGTTTGGTAATTTATTTGGAATTTATAAGAGGGATTACAGAATCTGAGATTTTGGAAAAACCTTGTGTGAAAGGGTTTTCAAGTAGGAGCAAGTACCTAGACTTAAAGATTTGAGTTCTTAGCGACTCGAATGGATAATTAGGAATCATGAGGTTGATAATGAATATCCATATGAGAAATATTCATATGTGGTTATATGTTAAGTTGATCCAATGTTTGCATGTGTTAGGATGAAAGGAGGATGATGAAAGTAAAAGACCCTTTGTTGGTGTAAAGTAGCTACTATAACTCTTTTAAGAATTCTCTTGAATATCAAACTTTAGTAAAGTTAAGACCTATTTTTTTGGAGCTATTTTAACATGTCCTTAGAATGTAAGATTTTTAGTTAGCCCTAAAAATGAATTTTAGAACCCTATACTATTTTGGACAATATGAGTTTGTATGGATGAAAAACAGTCACCTTTTCTGAATTTTAATAAATTCCAGATAAATTCTCTTAACATGAGACATATATGTAAAGAAAGGTATATGAGTCTAGTTTCATCCAAAAAAATTTAAATATCATTTTGGTTAGACATATTTTAAGAACTGTAAGTTTTTCCAACCAGGTCCATTTTTGACAGACTCTGTTCTACGAATTTTTGCCCCTATCTCTAATGATTTTTAGGTCTCAGTTTCTCCATGAAACACTTAATATAGCTCTTTAAAAAAAATTAAAATTTCTCATGAAAGTTTAGTATTTTTAAATGAGTTTGTAAGAGGTGAGACAGATTCTAGAAATCTTGAAGATAAGGATCCATGAAGTCTTTTTGTAAGTTAACTACTTGAACCTAAGTTTAAGACCTAGGGGACTATGAGGGCACTAAAAGTGGTTAAAAATAAAGTATTAAGAGGCAGATACCTCACTTGCATTCTACCACAAGCATGCATTAGTTTATTTGGTTATGGTGTTAATATACAATCGTATCTTTGTGTTAGGTGTTGTTGGAGCTAGAGAACCGGACGAGAGTCGGAAGGCACAGCTTGAGCTTAAGCTCTTTTTGAGGTGGGATTTCTGTCACTAGCTTAGTGTATTATAAGTGGTGTAAATGGTTAAATTCTTTGCAATGCTATGCTATGTAATATTTTGGAAATTAATGGGATTACATGATGATTTTACCTTGTGAAAAAAAATTATCTTTGTGAACTCAAATATTTTATGAAATGATCTATGAGCATATTTTGAAGCTAGAATGTAAGCTTGGATGTTTTCATAAAACATAAGTTGTATATTATGATAGCCTTAATATGAGCATGGTGTTGTTCCATGTTGGATATATCGCACGCTCGATTATGTGTGGGTATATAACATGGTGTGACGTTATGTTTATGGATATATCGCACGCTCAATTGTGTGTGGGTATATGCCAAGGTATGATGAAGAATACTCGTGGCCCTATTTACTGAGTAGGCCGAGATATTCTCAGCTCTACCACTGAGCATTGTTAAGTGACCCGACGAATGATCATTAGCCTTATCCACTGAGTAGGCGGAATATTTACGGACGCAGTACTATAACAACTCCTAGTTGGGAGGTAAATACAACCCATGGCTATGAAAATATTTGAATCTTGAATTTAGTTCAAAGTAAGATGAATGGTGTTTGAAAATCCCTTTTCTAAGAGGCAATTAATGAATGGTGTTTGGAAGCCCTCTTTTATGAGATGAACGGTATTCGAAAACCCTCTTTTTAAAAGATGATTTATGAACGGTTGAGGAACTTGAGGCTTTCATGTGAAAAAGTTATATTTGTGAAATTGTATCTTGTTCTTCAAAGGTTATGAACTATTTTTCTATCCATTATACTATTTATAATGACCATTACTAGTGATTGGTGAGCAAGTGGATGTTTAGCTCACTTCCACACAGATTATTTTTGAAAGATTTGAGAGATGAAGATGAGTCTAGTTTGGTCCACTGTGAGCATAGGCAACGGGGATCCTGTTGGGAAAAAAAGTGTTAGGGTCGTAACCCTTTGCTTAAGTTTTGGCATGTAATGTTTTATGTTAATGAAGTTTGCGGCCATCGAGCCATTTTGTTTGATCTTGATTTAGTTTTGTAAGAACCATTTGGGCCCATGAATGATGATGCGTCGAGAATAAATGAAGCCTCGTAGGCTTAAGTTCTATTAATGATATGTTAGTAAATGTATGGAAACCCTTTCCTCAGGTTTTGTGCCTAGTGCTCGGGGTGAGCCTGACAGCTGTACCCGACGATATCGTCTAGGGCGATGAAGTTCGTGCTTGCGAGTGACAACATATAGGGTATGCAGTCATTGTACAGGTCGAACTCGAATTAAAATGGGTATTCAAGACAATGTAGGAGAGAGACACCAACGGTGGTGGGTCCCACTCTGTAGGTGGATTCGAGAGAAAACCCCAATGGGTGTCTACAAATTTGATTAAAATCTGTGATCGGATAAGAGATCCGTGAAGTGGGGTTCGAAGAAGATACAATGAAGCGTGTTTAGTTGGGGATTCTAGAAACAGATTTAGAAAGCTGAGAGGTGAATTTGTGCAATGGCATACCACAAAATCGAACAAAAAATAGGGTTTGTGAATTGAGTATCGAGTTTTATGTTCTCTTGACATCCTTTAAAATAAGTATGAAGTTTTTTAATCATAGTTTAACATAAAATTGAGATTAAAAATATTGTTACAATCTCAGTTGCTTTAAACTGAGATAAGAAAATATAAACAATCCCAGTTCTTTTAATAAAATGAGATTAGAATTTATTTTAGTATTCTTTATCACGCTTTTATTATAACTGAGATGTTAGTTTTTTAAGTGTGATCTTTAACCATTATTGTAGTAGTGCATGGAACCATGGTCTCCCAACATCAAGTTGAAGGAAGCTAGAACGTCCAGTACGTGAAATTCTATTTAATTCTCCATTGGACCAACAACTACTGCAAACTTGATCACGCCTAACACATTCCTTTGGGTGTTGTCGTAAGCCCTTATCCCTTGCATAGTTGGCGTAAAGTCTTATTCTTTTAACTCGAGTTAATGCATTTTCCTAAGAGGGCAGACATTCAAGACTGATCCATTGTCAATCAACACTATTGGCACCTACTTTCTCAGACACTTCAATGTTATATGCAGAGGTTTATTGTTCAAGAGTCCTTCTACTGGTAAATACTTCTTAGTAAAGGCAATAACATTGGTCAAGTGAGTTGGAGCCACCATGCTGACCAGTTGTTCATGGGTAGTCTCAATAGGGATACCTATTTTGTTCAAAGCCCTTAGAATCGCTTTTTGGTGTTTATGGGATGCCATTAGAAACCCCAAATACTTAGATTGGCCTGGATCTTCTTAAGCTTTTTAAGAACGAAATCCCCCTCTTCCTCAGTTTCAACTACCTTCTGACTTGCCTCTCCTTTCTCTAGATGTGCTGGTTTGAAATGCCTGCCACTTCTAGTCAAGTGTTCAATCTCTTCTTCTTGATTCTACAAACTTTCCCATGGATCCATAGCTGCACTAATTTTTGATAGATTCATCTCCTTGAATATTCATAAATCTTCTTCCTCTACTTTTCCTTTTCCTTTTTCAGTTACTTCATGGCCCTCGTACACCTATAATTCTTCCTCCTCAGCTATACCATTCCCTTTTCCTTTTGGTGCTTCTTGTTTGTTGATTTCTTTTTCTGCCAATATTTTCTCTTCAGCCCAACTATTGTCAAGTTTTGAATCTTCCTAGTATAGACACCCCATTTTGACATGACATAATGCATGAGGCCGCCAATTAGTCTCGCCCGATGATGAGAATGTTCCCAAGAATAAGGATAACTTTTGATAAGAACAAATCGACACGAGAAGCGCTTAAAGTAAAATTTTCATCCAAACTCTCCCCATTTCTAACGATTTTTGACACAACTCTTTCAGAAACTATCACTCAATCTTTTGAACCTTGTTTTCAACCAAAATAACTTCAGCACATATGTTTTAAATCTTTAGTTTAAGTTTAAAAGGCCAGGATGGGCCTTCTTCGCTTCCCAGGCCAGACCCCCCTCCGTTTTAGACGGTTTTCAACACATTTTCTTTGAAAGTCATCTACATATTCCTCGGATCTTATTTTTAATCCAAATAAACTCAAAACCTATATTTTAAACCCTCTAGTTGAAATATTCAAAAATTTGGGAAAGCCTTCTTTGCTTTCTGGGACACCCCTAAACTCTGTTCCAATCGTTTTTCAATCGAACTTCTTCAAAGGATATTTTTACCCTTCATCGAACCTTTTTTCTATCAAACTAAAATTGTAAAAATTAGTTTTTGATCATTGATTTCATGTTTTGAAGGCCGGGCAGTCCTCCTCCATTTTCTAGATGTTCAAACCCCTTCAAAAGGTCGAAACGGCCCCCGAAAAACCCCCATGGCCGGTCACACCCTCGAGGCCCTAGCCAGGAAGGCCGGCCAAGCCCTCATGGTCGGACAGGCCCTCTGGGTAGAGTCCTGGCCTGGAAGAATCCTTCTCAATCCAGGACTTTTTCTAATTGGTTAGGCCTTGTCATTTGATCCTATTAGTTAGTTTTCAACCATTTTTCAACTGTCTCGGATCCCTATAAGTAGAGATCTTCACCTCAAATAAAATCCAAGTCAAATCGGAATTCGAGTACGATCGAGTTTCCAAAGTGGATTTGAAGCGAAACGCTCCGACGTCGCATATCACTTCCAGGAGAGGAGATCGTAGAGAATCTAATTTGGTAAGCATTTTTTTAGTTTCTTTCCTTCTAGTCTTTCAATTTTCATACGATCTTTGAGTTTCTACGAGTGCTAGCAAGTTTGAGAATGAGGTTCATGAGTTCAATCCAAAAATCAAATACTTGAGGGCGTGCCAGACTAATTGGCAATTCACGGGTCAAGGTAAGTTCTCATACCCATTTATTTACATATTTTTTGTAGTTATAATAGCATCTTGTTTCATATATCGTATATAGCCATATAGTTGCAAGAAGGCTGTCGATCCACAATGCCAGATCCATGTGGGCTCGGGATTGTCTGCATGAACATTCCTTAAAACATGTTTTACAAAATACCTAGGACCCAGATTTAACATATTAATTATTTCTAAGTCTTACTATATCATTTATAATAATTTTCACAAACCATTTCCATATTTGCATGAAAATTCTTTCAAGCATACATTTTCGGCGCACGATCGATTTCTAGTCAAATCTCACATTTTCTATCATGAATTCACATTTATCATATCGATTACGTATTTTTATGTATCCAAAATGATTTTTGGGAAAATCCATGCATGAAAAATGTGATTTCGAGCCGTCTTGATCATCACACGATTCACTTTCACGATGTTTCTGTGAATAACGTCTATTTTCAACGCAAGGCCTGTGTAGGACTCGTTTGCCTATTTCATAAATCAAAAATCCTATTTTTTTTAATATTTATGAGCCTTAGGATGTTAGATCACCCTTTTTCTAAAAATTTCTAAAATTTGGCTATTTTTTGTAACCGACCCATTTCGGACCCGTTCTAGCATGGATTTTTTGACCTTAAAATCAAGTGGCGACTCCAGTTTGTACCAAACCTTCATTTCAAAGTTATTACAACTGCAATTAAATTGATGGGTGTTGTATAATCAAGAATCGGTTGTTTTTCTATGAATGTCATGATTTGACAAGTGACAATAATAAACTTGCCTCACCAGCCAGAAGGGTTTCCCCGGTAGGGACCCAACGCCTCATTCCTCCGCCAAGAGAGTGAAAAGGGGTGCCTACACCTAAATGTCATGATCTAGAATGAAAAGGTTGAGGATTCTTTCTCATTCCTCGGAAATACCTTTCTAACTACCATTTTTCTCACACTTGGCTTCCTCATTGTTATCTTCAACAGCTTCTTTTATCGATGAGTTCGATCTCTATTTTGTCGTCTGCCTTTTATCGAGATTGTGTTTCAGGTTCTTTTATTTCTTCTAACCTTTCTTCTTTATTCTTACTCTCTCCTGTTTCTTCTTCAGGATTTTTTTCTTGGTCTTCTTCAGATTCATCTTCTAATCTATCCTTGGGTTCATTCTCGAGTTCATCATCTGATTCTTTCTCTGAATCCTCTTCTGATTCCTCTCTTGTGCTTTCCCCTTCTTCATTGCTTTCTGACTTAGTACCATAAGTGAAGAGATTTTCACCCAAATCATCATCATCGCTCCACTCATCGCTTTCTTCTGTCTGATCACTTGCTTCCTCATTATCTAATTCATTTGAAGTGAGCCAACTATCGTCATCGATTGTTGCAGTAAGATCATAGAATGAAAAGTTGACGACGGTAGTGTCCAACTCATGCATATTATACAACCCTTCCTCAACATCTCATTCTTCTAATTCCTTATCATCCCATCCCTTTTGGTCGTCTTTCGGGTTCTAACACTGAGGGTGTCTTCCAAAAAGTATAGCATAGAAGTTGTTCATCTGGAATGAAAAGGAGTGAGCTTAGGTAGGTCGGCTGGGAAAATAAATATGATGGTATTATACATAGGAAGGTCGGCATGGAATTAACTCAAATTCTGAAGGGACGGGTTAGCATTGTATGGTAAGGGGTTGGTTGTTACATTTGGATTGACTATGGTCAGAGGTGGGATCACCTTGGTATTAACGAGGTCCTAAATTTTGTGTCAAAGCATCATGCGGTTGTTGGTTAGGTGATCATGGCCTTGATGGAAGGTATAGTACTAGGTGGGGTTATATCTGGGTGGAAGCAGATTGGGTGGAGAAGTTGGTTTAAGGGGTTTGAGATGCCATCTTCCCATCAACTTATTGAATAAGATGGAGAGTGGTACATTTAGTTGGGTGAAATTTTTCCTTAGGGCTCTTTATTGGATGGCTTGATTGGGCTGGGCTTGCTGGGGGTTAAAGAGATTGATTTATGGGGCTATGGATATGGAGTTAGTAGTATTATTGGGTAGGTTATTGCTGGCTTAATTGGTGGGACAGTTGTTTTGAAATGACCTTCTAGGCTTCTGATTTTGACTACTTTCTCTTTTCTCAATGTCTCCAAACTAAATAGCATCCTCGATTTGTATCCTGCATCAAACAGCTTCTCAAAGGTCATGATTGGATGAGTGATCAGGTATTTCTTTAATTAGGGCTGCAGATTCTTCACAACTATTCTGACCTATTCTTTCTCTATGGGTCTGCTGGATTTTTGCAACTTTTGCCCTCCAATAGGTCAAGAAATCTGAAAAGACTTCTTTAGCGTCTTGCTTGGTGGTCTAGCTCTCAGGTAGTTATATCTAGTTAGACATTGTAACTGTACTGACCAAGGAAAGAGGTAGCAATGTCTTCCCATGTCCTGGTTTTGTTGGGACCGTTCACTGTCACCGGCAAGCATTCACACACACAATAGACAGAGATATATACGTGGTTCGGCCTTTGGCCTACGTTCACGGAGAGCGAGAATAAAATGAGATTATAACCGGTGGAAAAATACAATAATGGAGGAGGAGAGAGACAACTCTACTCTCTCAATACACTCAACTCTCACTCTATGTATACTACTCTCTACACCCAACAATGGTAGAGCAAAGCTCAATGCCCCAATCTCCCGATCGAATTGATCGATCTCACACCATAGAGCTTACATTGCTCTGGTGTTCTTTCCCTCACAACTCTTCCCTTCACTCTGCCTTCTTCCTCCTGAAGAAGCCTCAATTTATAGGGGAAATTGAGGGAA